>JABASI010000206.1:0-48547 GCA_019776505.1 Tomocerus nigrus
AGGAGTGACTTGTCGACACACTGTGCACAGATTTTTTTGTACTCTATCCATGTATTTTCCCGAAATTCTCTAACCACGCCATTTCTTTGATATTACAATACAACATACGTATCATTCGTAGACACAGAAAATTAATACTTGGGTATTGGTAGTTTGGTATTGCCAGTGCCACTGAAAACGTGAAAACTGTCAGTTTGCAACGCGACGTGTCTTGCCTTTATCTGATGAAGATTTATATTCCTGATATTGATTCAATCTTTGGCTAACGAATGGTTTCATGGAAGTAGGCATAGTACTTCATTTTCCTTTTTCATCTAATAAGCAAACTTATCATCACTCATCCACAGAGCTGGGCAGGGTTTATTATTATATTATGTGATATTTCGGAGTATAATTTATGCCACAGAAATGGTAAGAGGTGAAGCACATATTGACGCTTCTGTCTCACATTTCATGTGTGGTGAAAGGAGCCGAAATGAGATACGCATAAATCTGGAAAATCGATAAGTTCCACTTTCACTCTTATATCTCAGTGAAGCTCATTGCCCGGGTATAGCTGGTCCCGCCTGGTATTGTGTTAGACAGACATAGTCATATCATGTTATTTCACCGTATGTTTCTGTGTCCTACATAGAGATGTGATGATCGGAGACTGTGAGCCATCCACGGCCACGGCTACGGCGCAATTTCTTCCAGAAAAGCAAGATCTGTTTGTGGCACACAGTAACGCAGAAAGAGTAGCAGAGCCAAGACTTTCAAGACAAATAAAGTTCTATTTTCAAAGGAAAACTATAGTTCTCTTCTAAAATACTCTTCGAAATTTCAGAAATATAGTTTCCTATCGCATATCAGATCTTGTAATAAGATAATAAAGAAGTGGTCGGAGCAAAACAAAAGAAAATCATGACTGACTGCAAGGGAGCTTTGCATAAAACACTTTTCTACGATACTACCGTGGAAATCTTCGTTGCATTAAGGTACTCTTTGTATTCCGCGATAAATTTCAATTTATTGTCATTTCTATTCATAAGAATGGTGTAGTTGCCCATTTATTATTTCAATTTCTGCTGTTCTGCTCAGGGATGTGGACTACACGTATTATTTAGATGGTCAAAAGCTCATTTCGAGCTTGACGCAAGAGGATCGTTTTGTTGTGGTGTACTGGGAACCACCTGGTGCTCTAAGGAAGATCGAACTCAGCAGAACCGAAATACTTTACAAAAACAAGAACCCTAAGTTTGCGACCAAAGTTAGTATATATCTGAAATTCCTAGCATGAAAATTGATTTTCTTTGTTTGCTTCATTTCCTGCATATAAGTACAAACTGGGATTTCATGATGCCAGAGAACGGAGCTTAATGATTATAACCATAAAATAAAACCAAATGTTTCTAGACTTACTTGGAATTTGACAAAGATGATTGTGCTGCCATTTTCCTCACTTTTGAAGTCAGTTACTGGAATTCGATACGAGTTTCCTTGCAGAAAATAATCGGTGCAGGTGCTAAAGGTTTAGATCTCCCGTTGCATTTACATTTGGAACCAAGTAACAAATATACAGATGCTGCTTGTGCCAGTGTTATCCCTGGGCGTTTGTTTCTCCGTGCTGAAATCATGCAGCCTTTAAACAGAGGGGTATGCCTTTTCATAACACTAATGAAATAAAAATTACCATTTTATTAATTGACAAAATAATTTAAAAAATTTTCAGATTTTCCTACAATTTGGCTTTTTGAAAACAAGTATGATGTTAAGTCTTTCAAAATACTACTTGGAATTGTACAAGTTAAATGAACAACACTTGTTCGAGTTAGCTTATCCCTACACTCTTGTAACAAGGACTGATCCTGCTAGAAATGCTAAAGAGTCTGAAACAGATCCACATACATATTATCTTCAACCCCGTTTTCTAATGACTTCACGATTATGTAACGGCGACTACGAGCGTGTACTCAAAATAGAGGTCCATAAAAATGATTCGGGAGATGTGAAAAAACCGTCGAGTTTTGCGCTGACTACTTTCAAAGACATTGTTGAGAACAAGAGAATTGTCATTCCGGTAAACAAATGTGATGGCAGTGTACGTATCTTTCGATTTCAATTAGCGTAGCATTTATATAATTATGTATTATAGATTATGTATCTATATCACAAATGTTATATTTTTCTCATTCTTAGATTGTAAAAAATTATCAGTTGGTGATCAGAGTAGCACAGGAGATTCATTTACATACATTTGAATACTACATTGGCAAGGGATTAAATATAAGGAGAATTTATGCCGTTGATTATTCCAGTGAGTTGCATTATGTACCTACTATAATAATTAACAATGAACATTATTTATGTAATATTTAATATTTTAGATATACAGTAGTCAGTTTTGTTATATTATTGAGAGGGAGACGGGACGAGGGGGGAGTATCCAATATTCTTGAAAACATATCACACATGTCTGTTAAAATATTTCTGAAATATTTTACTTTCACAGTATCAAATTCCAGAGTGCGACTTCACAGGAGAGCTCTTCACGATAATTTCGGAGATCAGACTGCGTATGAAGGAGCATTGCACATTGTTGCTGAAGCTATGCTAGACACGGATAACGGAGACTCTATATTCTACAGTTTTGGAAATTCTCGTATGGATCAACATGTAGCAAGTTTCCCTCAAGAGGGGCATGTCGATTCGCTTTTGGCTCATTACAAGTGATTTATATTAATTGCATTTGTATTTATATAAAAAGTTTATCATTGGGATTAACTAATTTGAGTATGAATGAACTCCTGAACTCCGTAGAGAGGCTTTATGTCAATCAAAACTGGCGGATATGGGCATCAGCATTAGTGAACCGTTAGTTGCTGGCGGCTCCTGTCTCCCTGTTAAATGTACTACATTATCTTCGAGCAAGAAAACATTTTTAAATCCTCTACTTCAGGATATTTCTACACTACTGTCCATTCGCACCGACAAATTTGAATACAACACTGTGTTCATATTTACAGACGGAGAAATTTATGATGTTCAAGAATCTCTTGAGGTATACAAATACTTTTTCTTACGGAACTTTTAAGCAATTGCCTGAATTTATGATTAATTTGATCAAAATTAAATGTGCGTATCAATGACAGACAATGGCACAAATGGCCACATTGCCAATTTCCCTGATATTTGTTGGAATGGGAGCCGGAGATTTTCATCAGCTTCTGGAGCTGGAAAGAGCATGGACAACAGTCACTCAGAAAGGAAAATATCCATGCAGAAGCATTGCCAATGTGATACATTTCAGAAGTTTGATTGAGTGGACCTCCGCCGTACAGTTCGCTAATTATAAATCGAATCCATTTGAGATTTTACAGAAAGAGATCATGTCTACTATTAAAGATCAAGCTGTTGCTTACATGAGATTGTTCAAAAAAGATGCTTAACGCATTTACCTAACAAATATATAATAATTGCCAAACGTTTGCAAATAAATGCTCTCGCGCTTTGTATGGTTAACATGCTTCATGTCACGTTGCCTTAAATGCACTCTAACAGTGTTCATTTTAGTTTTAGTTCAATAGAAATCGGTTTGTGACGATATCATTCAATTTTACGATGACCCAATGGTTACGATGGTTTATTTATTACTGAATTCCAATACACAAATGAAGGCGAATAATAATTATTATTGCGAAATGAATTTGTTTCTATCTCTATTGTTCTTTGTTCTTCCTTAATCGTTGCTGACTATAACAATTATTGATGCTTCTTATTTTATGCAGTGAATCAAATATTTTTATTGTGAAGCATCTACCACACTTACTTATATCACGATTCACGAGGTCGTTAGTATAGGTACAGTCGGTATAGTGAGTACGTAGACACTAGTACAGTATGTACTTCTGCTTGTTAAAAGATGCCCATTTGAATTTAGGTTCCTACATCTTTCAATTTCAATTCAATGTTGGTAAAGATGAGTACCTATATGTATGTATACTTAACATGATGATGATTGATGTTCCAAAATATATCCTATTGTTGTGGTTTTATGAAATGAAACACTGTATATTTGAAATACGTAAATACAATAGTTTATTTCCTCTAATCCCTAAACAATATTATATCATACAAGCTAATTTTTGTCAATTCATGCATTTATAGCATGAATTTATAGTTAATTGCCATCATATCAAATTTAACTATAAATTATTCTAGTATCTATAATAATATTCTTATTTTCATATGCCAGTTTCGAATTTACTTAATTTACTCATAGATAGATGAGCATGAGTTGCATGGTTAGACATCGTTCATCTAGCCCTCTAGCTGGTGTCATGTCATGACTAATACTGGGCCGTATCCCCCGTATCCGTCCCATCATCACCACCAGGAGCATCTGGCATTTGCCCGTCTCCTTCGTTTCCTCCGGGGGAACCCCCGTCATCGGCGTAAGCTGCGTCAACTAAAAATATGTTTATATTAATGTTTGAGTTTCAATTCAATTGCACATTATTATTGATAGTCCCTCATCATCAATTCAGATTTTCGTATCATTCGTTCAAAAATTATTGGAATATGTTGTAATTGTAAACATACATGGTAAGACTTGATTCTCAATTATTGTAACTTCATTGTCGTAATCCATCATTCGATTTCTGACGGCAGGCCTTCCTCGAAATCTTCTCCAGTGCTAAATAAATTCAATTGAGAATAAATCCAGAAAACATTACTATAATGTATATAGAGCCATTGTCATATTATTGATACAAATAAATAATGTCCATCAACTTATTTTATAGTACACATGGATAGCTCAACAGAAACATTCATGAATGCTGAAAACCAGTTACCTATATCTCAACTTTAAAGATATTCCTTCTTTCTTGGAGCTACTTACTTTTAGCAAACTTTAATAGTTGTTGCTAAATTCCGACATAGGTATACTTAAAATACTTATATGAAATTTTGCGAATTCTGCGTTTAAAATGCATTTTAAGAAATGATAGCATGTTGACCAACGAAAAGCCTAAAATATACCTGCGGATGACTAGAACAGGAAATGTGGCATCCATGTGAATCTGTGGTTTTTGGAGGTCGTGGAGGTCTGGGCCGTGATTTTCCAGCAGCAGCTCCTTCCTCTTCGTCCGGAGATCGCCTTAGTCGCCTATCCAGAAATGTTGCTCTTCTAATTCTAGAAAGTCTGTCAGCTACAGAGTTTCGATCAGGATTAAAACTGAAAAGCATTTTGGCAAATTCCACCTTTGTGTCAATTTGTGTAGCCATTTCCTCAACTACAAAGGACAGTAGAAATAAAACCAAAAATGAACTAATATAGTGCGATGCCATTATGTTCAGTCACTATAAAGATATTGATGTTACTCTTTTGATCTTGCAGCAGCGACTGAATTTCGAATCAAAAGTATTATTTATTATAAGTAGTTTCAAAGATTTCTAATGTGAACAATACATAAACTCCCTTTGTATTCATACACTAAGTTTTCCATAAAATTACTTTCTTTGTTGTTTGTATAGACTTAGGCAATCTTTGGGTAAAACTGCCATTGAGAATTATGTACTTTCTAAAAATTTACAGGGTATTCACAAAATATGTCCAATTGCAATATTAAAATTCTCAGTCCCCTTCCCCTTACGGTCATCTATTTATTTGCTCTAGTTATTTAGTTTTATTCCGGATTCATCTAAGAAAAGTCACATTCACATCTTATAAAGCAAATTATCTCATTTGTATCCCATTTGTATCGGTTAGGCCAAAGGTAACAACACTCAGTTATTAAAGAAATTTGGATAAATTAATTGACACATTACGCGAAAACCCTGTATATTCAAGGTAATGCAACATGCGGAGCGGAATGCCGATCTAATGTGGCAATCTACTTGATGCAAATAAGAGGGATATCTAAAAATATTTTCAGCCTTGGAATATGATTTCATTATTTCATGATCTAAAATCACATTTTTTTTGCCGAGATTGTACAATAATGTATACATTGCATAATATATTTTTATTCACTATTACGTATAATTGCATTTACAGTCAATAATAAGCCTAATGGTATTTCTTGCTTCTCACAATATCTCACAAATTATTACATAATTATCTCGACGAAGCATAAACTTCTCACTGGCAACTTTTGGAACATGTATTGATTCGAAATAATTAGAATATAGTAAATTCTTATATTCATTTAGTATTATAGGTGTATCAATGTTTATAGTATACTTTTCACTTTGGATGCTATTGCTTAACGATTTCCGATGGCTTTAAAGTTTTTCCCTTCCAAATTCATGAAGTTTTGATTCAAAACCTTTCGATTGCGACCGACGTTGTTTGCTGGAAATGTAGCGACAACGGGTCCTTCGTCGGGCACTCGCAAAGTTTTACATTTGGGGCATCTCCCACACAGTTTAAACCGCGGAGCACTCGGAAGATTTTTCTTCTGAAGTCTAGATAACTCCTGAAAGTTCGTTTCTGATATTGTCACAGAATTCATGGCATCATTTTTTTTCAATGAAGTTTTTTTCTTGACTTGCTTGGATGGTTTTTTGCCCAGTTCCTATATTAAAGTTCTTTACATTTTCATTCTTATAAAATGTAAATTGTCATATTATTTACTTACATAGGCGCTTTGAGTTTGATTAGGAATTTGAGCTCCGGCTTCCACATCTTGTTCAGGTTTTTCATTTGGATAATTCAGTGGGTTATTTCCTCCACCTTCAGAAACATATGGGCTTTCGGGCATGTAATACTGCGATTGACCCTGAAGAGTTACATTTCCACCAAGGGCAGCAGCGGCCGCAGCGTTCCCAACTTCCACAGTAAACTTCGGAGTAAAAGCAGAATCCCCTTGTTCTTGCCCCTGAGTCTGAGTGGGAGTCCAATTCTGGCAACCCGGCTGATGGTTCTGGGCTTGGGAATAATATTGATGAGCGTGTGGACATCCAGGTGTGTGATATCCGTTGTTCTGCGGAGTTTGGTGGATGTATGATGTATTGTTTCCTTGTCTCAATTCAAAACCATTGGCAGGTTGTCGCATTCTTGCGGTTCCAAAGTCAAATCTCCCATATTCAGAATTTGAAGTGTTCCGATTAGAATTCCAGCCCCAAGACAGCATCCTACGAAGTTTTTATTACATGATTAAACACATTAAATGCAAATGTAGAATTGGGATTTACTAAAAAAAACTTTCTAAAACATGCAGAAAATTAGAAGAATTACCTTTTTTACTTTGTGTGGAAAAATCTGCAGACTGATTCAAGCAAAAATATTGAAAACTTCAATGGAAAATGACAGTTGCCCGCTGGCGAATCGAACAAATACCGTGAACGTGAGAATTGAAGGACGAAGGAGCTCCTATTCGATTTTGATTGAGCAATTTCAGTTTTTTATGGTCCCTGTTGACTTTAGGCCAACCAAAATATCGGAAGTCTTGATCCATGACGACAGAGTGTTAAAAGTGTGCTGTTTTCATTTTCTTTTCTGGAAAAATCCAGGTTGATGGTCTATTTGTCAATATTGTTATTTTCGTGACACGCGCTGCACCCATTCCTTTTGTCTGCAGTAGTATGATTATGTTTCCCTTCCTTTCCTACATTCTACCTGATTCTACTATGGATTTCCTGTTATAAATCAAAAATATGTGGACATGGACACAAACAAAGTAAAAGAGTAAAAGTATATTGACTATTGAGTGTTAAGGTAGAATGGAGCATAATAGCATCTAATCTATACATTGCCAATACTGCCATCAAAGAAACCCATTTAGAAAATGACACCATCATCAGAGAAATATAGTCTAGGAGCATTATAATGAAAATGATAAATGAGAATGTTTTAGAATGTTACGCTTATAAGGTCGGCTCGCGTTCGCCTGCTGGAAGAATTACCACGGATCATTATTTTGCTTAAATACCAGTATACCAATAGACAACACGTTTATAGTAATAAGAAAGCTATCGACCGGCAGTTAGGAATATTGAATATAATATATCCTACACAACTCCAGAACATAATCAGTCCCCTATACTATAAAGTAGCATATATCTAATGAATATTAATATGTTTTTTTGTTTTTTACAATTATTAATTTTGCATCAGAAACTCCGGCTCCGAAAACTCCTCTGTTACTATTTACATTTGTGGATAAGTAGAGTAGAGACTGTCGATAGTCGATACAGTCCTTATTCAGGAAGTTTCATATCAGGAATGAAAATGAAACTTTGCTTGCGGCAACGACAAAACTTAGGTTAATTCACTATTTCCGTGTAACAGATACAGGTGCAGAATTCTTTGGAAATACGTTGATTACAGATAATATATGCGGATAATTACATATACACTGTCAATTATTGTACTGTCAACTTAGACGGTAGGTATATAGACGTAGACGTAAAGAAGTAAAAGTTGTTCTTCGTTTCCATAAAATAAGCTATATGCCATATGGGAAGTCGCACTTATTTATACTGGGTGTTTAATTTTCCGGGTAATATGATAATTGAAATGTATTCTGGCAAGTAATCTTACATATGGCATGGCTTACACAAGTTACACATTCACATGTGTAGTCTGACTGAGACTCATAATAATATGTAGGACTCTCGTTTTTAGTCTTCGCGAAGTAAGTACCATTTTGAGACTTTTCCTTATTTTGCAGTTTCGCAGTAAATAAATAACCTTCGCAAAAACATTTGCAATTTACAACGCTTGTTTTTAGTAAAAGCTGATACTTTAGAACTGCCCACGCCAAGAAAATCAGAAGGTCAATTAATTGTATCATTTGAATGATTTGTGTATTATGTATGTATGATTTATCCTTATCCTATACTTTACCATTCCTGTAGTCGTAGTAGTATTCTTTTCGGTTTGATACTTTTAATTTGAAAATGAACCCTGAAATGAAACTGATATGTTATGCATGCATTAATTAAACTCTAGCAGAGTTTAATTGGCATGTTTGGTAATGCTAATTTTAAGTACATAGTTTTATATCTGACTTTGACAACTTATTTTGTCTCAAGTTTCAAGTCTCATCATACTATTCACACTACAGGATAGGATAAGAATAAGACAAACCGTCCGTATCGGGTCGGGTTCGGGATAATAGGAATGGATTGGGTCATCCAGTTTGGCCAATAGGTATAACGACAATGCAAAATGCAATGACCTAAACAGCGTAGAGTAGTGTTTGCTTGCAAGTTTGCAATTTGCGTATCTAATAAGTGTAATAAGATGTAAAATGTGAAGTTAACTTTTACTTACAGAGAGTGCCTCAAAAGTGCACTCAGTGAGTTGGCACGTAAGAGTCAGTACGTGGTACATTTAAAATACTTCTCTCCCATTTCCAACTGTATTCTGTTCTGTACACGGCATATGGGTATTTTCTTTTCGCCACGTACACTAAAACTGTCTAATGGTGTGTCTGTCACAGACAGGATAGCTGTCATTACTGGATTAAAACTACAACGCTGATATTTCCAAAGATTATACCATTGTCTCCAATTGATTCTTCCAGTTAATTCGTTCTCTCTCCGATATGTCGCCTAAAGAAAAGGAGGAGAAGGTAAACAGTAAATATTCAATATTAATTTACATTGATTGATGTCATTTTAATATAATTCACAATTAATTCCTTTTAAATTTGAAAATTGAATGTATACCGTATACCACAGTTGTTATATTTTTATCTCATCACTGCTAACTTATATATACAAACAGATCCAACTCACAGTCGTAGTATATATTTCATATTCTTTGTAATAAATTGAATTGATATAACTTTACACAGATAACAAATAGGACAATTATACAATAATTTCCTTTACAATTTTGATGTGGATATTCAATTCTACTCAAATGCACTAAAGGGCCCTTTTACACATTTTTTAGGCAGAGGAGAAAACCAAAGTAAATAAATGGGACGGTTCGGCTGTCAAAAACGCACTGGACGATGCTGTTCGAGATGTATTCATCAAAAAACTGAATTACATCGAAAACTTTGCCTTAGTCGATGGACGGTTGGGGATCTGTAGTATTGCTGTTGGAATTGCAATGCTTGCACTACTTTGGGACTATCTCTATCCATTCCCCCAATCGAGGTATCGTCGTATTAGGATTTCTAAATATTTTTAAAATAAATAAACGGATAATATATACATTAGCGCTGGAATTTGTAGAATTGTTGCAAAAATACACACAATCTGTAGTACTAATGATTTTATTTCATTATATTGATTTTTTGTTTTGTAAACAGACCAGTACTCCTGCTGTGCGTTTCCCTATACTTTGTAATGATGGGAGTACTTACAGTTTATACAGCATACATGGAGAAAGGAATTTTTACTGTGGCTGTTCATAAGGACTCAACTGGTATAGATCCTGATGTTTCATGGGAAGCCAGTTCTTATATGAAACGGTAAATAGTAAATATACTCTTTGTACACACGTTAAAATTACATTTGGGTATATAAATGGAAACAATTTTGCTGATACTTCTTTGTCGGTTTCAGATTTGATGACATGTATACTCTCAGTATCACTGCCGTAAAAGGACCTAACGGAACACCTAAAATTGCAACATTTGAAAAATCTGTTGCTAATTTCTTCGACACAGAAGGAAACCTGCTGTACGACTTGTTGGAACCAGAAGTTTTAAAATTACATTCCAACATTGTCTCAGGGAAAAAGGAGAAATAAGATTCCAGAAAGTTTAGATAAATAATTTAACAACAAGATAAGGTCAACTTAATTAAATACATACATTTAAAAACCATTCTCGAGAAAAGTCAATTGCGCTGCTGAAAAACAAAAACAAAGCGGCACACGTGATCTTTTCAGAGACAATTTGTCACATTACCTAACGTAATATGGTATATTAAACACTTAAATGTGGATCTATTTGTTTTTGAATAAAAATTGCCTTTTACATGTACATGTGAGCCATTGCTAAAGAAATAATGTTCTTTTTAATATGCCTGGTCAAAATCCTTAACATTTTTGAAACTAATACTTGCCAATCCGAAACTCTATTGTTCTGTTTTGTTATAGTGCATTGGATACGTATTGCATTTTCGCTATTAAGTCTTCCTCGTGTAAAGTCGTGTAATGGCCAGAATTAGGGAATAATTTATTGATATGTGGAACCTATTTTATATCTACTGTTAAATATCCGGCATTATATTTAAAAAAACTCAGTGTAGCTTTATAAACGTCTATAGAAGTTACTTACGTTAATTATTACGGTATTGGTATTGTAATCTAAAATATTATATGTAAAGTAACATAGGTGTCATACATGACACATAAATCCTAAGATATTAAGTTTTACAGTAGCATTTTATGCTAAATAAATGTGTCATAATTATATATGCATAACCCAAACAACTAACGTTGGAGGTGACGCAGTAGTCAGACTTATAATCTGATAAATGATTATGTGTTTGCCTACCTGTAAAACATTCAAACTACATGAATCATGTAAAAATTTTCAAACAGTCAATGATTTAATGCATGTAGTGCATAAGGTGCATATTTTTTTATAAATGATATTTTCCATTAGGTATTATATGCGAGTCTTATATGGGAATAGTAATTGATTTAAGGCTAACTACTTATTCAACAGGAATTGAATATTCTTGGTTTGTTTAGATGGTTTGCTGATATTACAGAGGATCCTTCTTGATTGAACTCATTGCATTTTGAATGCAATTAAGTTACATAACTTGTCTGGCTAGTATTATGATGATGTTCTACCCAAAGCAGTTCTTGAAATATATTGCATAAAATTGTAGATGTGTTATAGTAATATGTTCGGAGACTACTGGTATCTTTGAAAAGATCAGGATTCCATGGAATATTATATTTCAATGGCTACCTGAATATAGTAATAGTAGTAAGTGCAGGAATTGAACTATTGATACTGATCTGTACTTTTGATAATATCTTATATAAATGCACGAGGAATTCTTCAATATTCTTCGATGGTCAAATGCTGAAGGTAGGTGTAAGGTATTTTTCTACGGCACAATGTACATGAGTTGTTAAGGAAAAGTTGAAAATTTATTTGTTCAATATTTGCAGTACATCCTTTTATGAGAATAGTAAAATCCTAAAGCAATTATTATAGGATTGATCTTTTGTTATGTGTATAGGTCATGCAATAGTGCTGAAGTATAATAGGTCTGATCCTATGATCCTACTGATCTGCGAGAATATAATATCATTTAGGTATTATGATTGTAATATTTGACGAAGAAGAAGTGCAGGTGACCCAGAAAGTTGTCTTGTATTGTTCTGTCGGTGAGTGTTAGTGTTTTACGGTGCTGGTGAAACTCGTTCATCGTTTATTTGACTGTTACATCAGAAGATCAGTTATGTATGTATAGTAGGTCGTTATTCGTTAAATCATGTTAAAGCTTTAGATTGTCTGCGAATAGGTGAGTTTTGTGTTGGCAAGTTAAAGTCACAACTTATCATTAGCCCAAGTTGTGAAATGTAAAATGTTTGTTCTATCTATTGAGCATATATTATATAAGGAGAGGATGATGATATGATGATACACTAATATAGAAGAGCTTACTTGACTGGATTTGACTTGACTTTGACCGAATGAATGCAAAAGAAATGAACTGAACTTGAGAATAGCGACCAGTTTTTGTTTTTCACTGAGTCGTCATCTTGTGCGTTGGTCAAAAGCTTTCAGATCACCACAATATGATATCAGGGAGCAAAAAGTAATAGAAATGTAAAGAATTGCTCCTTCCTTGTATGAAAGGATCGCTCTACAATAGAACAGCAGATTATGTAGTTACATTACAACACCTGAGTACAAGTGGACGCTAGTCTAGGGGAGTTCAGGAACAAGAAATCAAGAAATGCCATAGCAGACTTTCAATTACATTAAATTACGCTACATTATTTTACATGACTAGTTTCAACGGTACCTGTACTAGTACATTCTTGCAGACATGCATTGCATGGCATAAAATGTGATTAAGTAACCGGGTAAGGGAAGATAAGTCAGGTTAAAAAACGCTTCTACTTTGTATTACTTTGTTCCAAGAGTAAATAGCTGTCAGCAGTACACAGTTTGCTTTAACTCCCTAATCTTTACTACTTTCCTACCATGTAGAAGAATCTAAAACAATTTTTGCTAATTTGTCTGTTGAGTCGACTTGATTTGCTTTTACATATCCCTCCCTCCCTCCCTATACAGCAAACTATGTGGGAAAAAGATAGAGAGAAAAGGAAGAGAGTCAGAAAATTGGGCAAGGTAGTTCATTTCATGTCGTGCTAACCTTTCCTTTGAGACGAAGCGATGTGGAAGACAGAATGAATGAAAATTGTTTTTCTACCATAGGCACATGCAACAACGTAAAACTACTATGTTACTAGTTAACTACGTAAATACATATTAGTCATAGCTAAATCAATGCTATTCAAGACTAAGACGCAAGGACTAGCTGAACTAAGGTGTGGAAAATGCACACGTTGATAGCCAATGTTGATGTATTTTTATGAGAGGTGAATTTATGGGGAAGTAGAATAGAAAAGAATCCTTTTCTTTCAGCTTCACTTGAGATTATAGCACGTAATTCACATAAAACTCGCCTAACTTATCCCTATTCCCATTGCCCTTTCCACACGTTTCAGATTTGAACTGAATTTATATTCTCATAATCATTCTACTCATACACTCTCTTTTGCTGGAAGCCCCATCAATATCCTCCTACTCATACATACTCCTAACAAACATTAATTTCTTAAATGGATTACTTTCCTCCATGTCAAACCTAATAATGTCCAGGGACTGATAATTTCCATTACTTCATGCTACCTTATCAATTCTTACACCTATATATGTTCAAAGAAAACAAAGCACATGATTATTCCATTTACATCTACTAATACATCTACAAATAGTACATCTACAAATAATAATTCCTGTTTCACATTTTATACAGGCTGATCCAAAAGTGTTTACCCATATTTCAGCCGAATTTTTTCCGAAACGGCGACTCCTACCAAAAAAGAAAAATGTGCACTTGAAAGCTTATAAAATTCTGTTTCAATTAAGGACAAAGATCTGTCATTTTTGAAAAATGTATCCGATAATATGGGATTCCTTTTTGCACAAAAATGGCCTAAAATTAGGTTGCAAAGTGGATATTTTAAACTTTTGGATCAGCCTGTATGTTATTATTATTATTTCGATTAATATAAGCATGTGATATACAGGGCATATTAAAGCTACTTTAATACTTCCTCAGAGAGTCAATTGCTCATAATATTGTAGCTTCTTGCATTACTTATTCTTGTAAATTCTACAGTTTCAATTTATAAAAACCTTGGATTGATTCGTTTTATAGTGCTGGGAATGACATCACATTGCAAACAGGAAACATCCCAAAATATCGGAGACAATATTTATTTAAAAAATCTAAAAATTTCGTATGAAGACATGTTAACTATTTTTATGGCTTGTACGTACCATTTTTGAAGAGCTACGCCAGTTTGCGATGTACAGTGTCTAAATGTGAGGAAACATGCAATGCAATAGTTTATCAGCTTCATTAGTATTAAGTATTCACTTACCTATACTATAGAGTAATGGCTGTAACTTATCTGTTCCTTAGTAAAATTAATGGTAATTGGAAATGCATGTAGTCCGTTTAGAACAAAGGCAGGTAATGCAATCCTCGTTTATTAAGGAAGAATAATGAAATTCTGCGAAAAGCAGGGAGATTGGAGTAAAAAATTCTCATGTGTGAAGAACGCACAATATATGCCTTAGAGGAAGTGCCAATAAAAAGATAAGAAAATGAATATAATGCTAGAAAGGATAATTATTTACCTATATATTTTATTAGTCAATAGATAAACAACAAGCATTTTCGTAAAATTCTCAAAGCAGAAGACTATTTCAGAAATAAGAGAATCAACAATAATATGGTTACATCATGTGAGTGACTCTTGAATGATTCTTCATGTGTGGTGTTCTACGAGAAAATTGAATATTAATTTGCATGAGGAGTAAAAGCAATCTATCAAAGTGGCAATAAAAACGAAATGGATCTTATTTATTGGGATTGCTGTGAGGTAAACATTAAAATATAATTACACTGAGATAAATTAGTAGTGAATAAGAATGTTAAGGAAAGAGTTTGATAAGCTCACGTAGTATTTACTTGTAGTTACTACATCTAATCGTGAGCATAAATGGGTGCGACATCAATCCCTGCCTAGGTATCCACTTATGAATAGCTCGTCGAGAGAGCCTGCTATGCTACACGTGAAGTGAATATAAAATGCTTTTTTCCTTTAACGGATCTCAAATGTCAAAAAGGACAAATTGCATGATACCCTTAGTTAATTCTATAGAAAATACAAATGAATTTTAACAATTATATCTTTCGCAATAGAAAAGCCTAAATAAAATCCTGTTTATTTATTGCATTTGTTCTCAATTTAGCTTTTGTTAAAGGTTACCTACCTTTAGACATTAAACATTTTACACGTAGAGCAATGTTCAAACTATTACACTCTTTGGTACGTGTGTGGTTAATTTTTACATGGAAATACTTTAATAGCACATTATTATTGCAAAGTAATTATTACTACTGCTTTCTATTATACATTTTTATTAGATAAAGTACACATGTATACATTGTTGAATTGTGTATAAATATGCATAGATTCATTATAAAAATGACAAGAGAGACAAGATCATATAATATGTACCCGCAAACATAAGTGAACCTGTTAAATTACAACAATAATAATATTAGTAGTATTTATATATTTTATAAATTCCCATAGCTCATAGATAAGTAGCTAATAGTAAATAGTTGTATTTTTGATCCATTTGCGGTAGAATGCCCTATTATACATTAAAGACAAGGTAGAATAATAGCAGTGACCATTGAGTGAGTGCATATGAATAGATTTTAGATATTTATATGCACTTGCTTTGTATTAATGATTGTATGATAGTAGAAGTGGCATGTTCAAGTTGAGCAGACGAACAATGAGGACGGTAGAGGAAGTCTAACAGGGAAGAAAAGGTGAATAATGATTATTTCCCGTTACACATAACTAGTAGTGATGAAACAGATTCAGAGCTGGTCCTCGTCCTTTATTGGAAATTTAAATGGAAGGTTAAATTAAAGTTGGGAGCATGAAGCGACGGAAGTCGGCCACAGAATTTAAATGCCAGTCAACTAGAACCGACAACCAAAATCTATAGCTAAAGCTTTAAGAGTAAAACTCAAGATGTAAATCATAAAGGAAACTTGGTTTTCGGAGTCAGGTGCGTGAGAGAGGGGGGCATTATTCTTAAGAAATTTGATCCCTTCAGATATTGATACAAATAAATCTGAAACTTTTCTATGTTGGAAGGAAATTACATTAGAACTGATTTTGTAATATGTAAATAAATATTTACTTTTTAAATGTTGTTTTCATTAAATGCATTTAAATTTCTCCACATAAAATTGTAAATATATGCATGGCTTATCATTCTTATCAAGTGATATCGTTTACTATTCCTCTAAATCCGCACTGACGACGTGACGTGCCTATGTAAATGTAGTAAGTAGTAGGAGTTTAGGACCTTTCCTGTACTTTCCTTTTTGCTAAAGGATTAGATAACAGAAATGTGCTTGAGTCTATCCATAATGTAATTGTACACGTATGTAGGTATGTATGTATAGTTACTAGTGAGTATTGTATAGTAATAGTAATGTACACGAGGATTCAGCAACCCCCACGCTAAAGATAAGCAATAAGGCAAGCAGAGCTAACAACATCCCTTTTGTGAGTGTAAACCTTCATAGTTAAATTGCATTGCACTACAATGTAAATTATGTTAGAGCCAAAGCCTCTTTTTTACACAACTATAATATTGCATAGTATATAATATTATAAGGATGTTATAGGTATCTATAAGTATATCAAGTGTCTATATTACAGGTGTGTAGCTTTAGGCGACATACATGAAGTTCCCCCAACCAGAAAAAGTATAAGAACCCTTCTTTCAGAAGGTGTAGCTAAACTGCTGATGCTATTCTATTGAAAGTTAGAGTGAGGGTAAAAAGCTAACAGAGTTGTATGGTACAGTGTAGGTATATTGTTGATAATTTGATTGTAAAAACTCGTTAGTTTATTTTAGGTAGGAGTAGTTCAAGGGAAATTGGTATAAATTGTTTAGGGTTTCAGTGTTTCCTACATAAAGAGTAAAAGAAGCCTGGACGTACATAGAATGAGGGTGGTTTTAGATGCTGAGAAATACACTATGGTTTCATGAACTAAGCAAAGTAGGTAGCCAACTGAGAGGGTAAAACAATAATGGGTTGCTTTTGCTACTTCATAGTTATATCTGTGAAATAAATAAATTTACTGTATATAATCTCCACTTATTTCATAATAAGCTACATGCACATAATATTATACATCCTGGCTGCTATGCTGCATGTATGCAACTACTACCAAGTCGGACTTGACTCAAGTCAGTCAGATAGGCTAGTAGGAAAAGCAAAGCAAAGGATTATTGCATTGAATTACATAGGAGAACTCAACTTGATTTACTGTATATAATCTCCACTTATTTCATAATAAGCTACATGCACATAATATTATACATCCTGGCTGCTATGCTGCATGTATGCAACTACTACCAAACTAGGATATTAAAGAAGCAAATAATGTAGCCTAGCATCATCATGTATAATATATAATGGTGAGAGATAACGAGTGTATGGATGACTATGAATTGAAAATGAAGGAAGGAGACGCAGACGGGGTAAAACAGCAAGTTGAGTTGAAATCCAGCTTATTCACTACTCCTCGACTGAATTCACTCACTCAGACGTCGGACTTGACTCAAGTCAGTCAGATAGGCTAGTAGGAAAAGCAAAGCAAAGGATTATTGCATTGAATTACATAGGAGAACTCAACTTGCATTGCATACACATAGAGCCAGGTGTGAGTGACCGAGCATAACTTTGACTTACCTGAGTGGAGCTCTTATTGCTGTTCTTTTCTCTTCCCAACATACAACTGCAGTATTACTTACTTATACTGTTGTGCTCTGCTCTGGCTCGCTCTCTTCTTTCCTTCACCGCATCCTACAATCCTACATCACACACACTACATACTACTACTACTAGTTACTACTAAATACAACACCACAGGGAATACTGAAACTTTAAACTAAATTATATTCTTGTACAGACATCTCTGCTTTGTTGTACTTCTCTCTGTCTCTACAATTACCACTCTAACTAAAGAGCAGATTCTACGAACAACTATAAGTCTCTCTCTATATTATTCTATTATAAACCAATACAGACGTGTAGTAAAGTGAATCCGTGAATTTGTCTGACATGACAAGATAGTCAAGCACAGCAAACCTTTACCTTACCTCAAACCAAAGCACTACTACTACTACTTCTATAATAATGTCTCTCTTCTCAACTACCTTTTAAAAATCTATACACCTGTACAACGGAAAAATTTCAACAATTATTTTCCAGTATCTACCTACAATACTAAAAAATTGGAACAAGAAGATATTGTAGCAATGCATGCCGGTATTGTGTGTATTTTGTTTTCTTAAGCAGTTACTGCTGATTATTACTAAGAAAACTTGATTGAAAATTAAAGCGGATTTATTAATAGTGTGTGTGACATATTTTGTGAGTGATGAGTTGTAAGTTGTATTACATATCCATATGAATGCCGTTGTCATCAAATAGAAATTCTACTTTGAATCTGTGTGGGAATGTGAATGTCAAGGCTAAAGATGGAAAAGCATTGCAATTTACGTGGATCATGTAATAGTGGTGAAACAAGAAACTGAAGATCATTTCATGTTGTAATTGAGTACTCTGCTGATATCAAGAATATTATTACATCTTTGAAAGATGATACTCTGTCTATGTGCAACGGAATCATTCTAAATTGTTTCTTCAAGGATATAGCAGATCATGTGTGCTCCTACCTTACATTATATCCTCTACTAATAAAACACTAATAAAATGTTCACATATCATGTAGAAGGATGAATGGACTGGATTGGAATGAACTAGATAAAATATTATCATGTGTCGATTGAACTGAATTGGAGATCTTCTTTCTCTTACTTAGTACAGATTATGTGTGAGTGTGTGCATATGCAACCAAGTTCAGATATTGTAGTTAAATATTTACGTTCGTGTTTCGTGTGAGCAACGGGTCGAGTGACTGACGTGGACGTGATTGATTTGATTTGAGTTGATTGTACAAAGAAGAATTACAATTCCAAGATCGCTAGTTGTGATTGTGCCTGGGTGTCTACAGCTCCCTGCCTACAGTGTCGACAAGGAAATTGAATCCGAAAGATCATACCATCCCCGACCATTCAATCTGCCCTTAAATTTTATAGTCACGTAGGTACCTTATCCCTCTTTTCATTTCTATAGCGCATCAACTGTAATGTATACAATCCCAAATCCAAACTACTTGTTGCTTGTGATTTCCCATTTACATCATTTTCCTACGAAGAGACTATAAATCCTCCGTTCTCTCTATCCACATCCTCTTTAAATAAATCCATTTTCATTCATTTTCACAAATAATAGCGAATTACTAAGTTGTAATTATTTTTCGAGTTGAGAAAATTCAATTTCCTACGTCAGAAGAAGAAGAGATGTGAAATGACATGTAAAATGGATGCAGTACTGCTATTTCTATTGTAAGTAGTGAGTCGAAGAATGTGCATTTGTATACAAATTCATTGATTACTATTCCCAAGGAATATATTACTTTCCATTACGACCTCCGGTTCAACAACTACTTAATTACTCACATCGTATCCTCTAACTATTGTTAAGCAAATGTAACGTAAAACGCAAAGGTGAGAAATTAAATTCATGCTAATATACACTACTTGTGCATAATTATTATATGATTCACTGGAATTTACGTTTCCCGTTGTTCACTTAATGAGCTATGTGGCTATAGCTTGGCAATCGATTACTTACCTACCTAGTTGCTATCTTTAACGCATACAATTATAAATTGTTTTCAATTGACTTTGCTATGACGTAATTGTAATTTTGAAGTCAAAGATATTACTTTGTGTACAGTATGTCTAAGTGAAAATGCAAATTTCGGTTGTTTTGCTATTACCATACTAGGCATCATTAACAGTCGGAAATAAATATAAAGCTAGGATCTACTCAAGTTTATAGATCACAATAATAATACGTATGTCTATAATGTCTAATGACCATTTTCATAAATGGCCTTATGCCTGGTTTTAAAAAACTATTGTCAACATGAATACATAAAATGTATACAATTTGAAATTATCAGCAACTTATTTCAGTTTCAGGAAGTCACTTCTCTTTCTCTATATGGCTAGCCGTACCAGAATTGAAACTAGAATATTCATTTGATTTCCATCGACAATAATTCTTTCGCAGATACATAGAGTTGCAAATGGTGATGAATTAAAGGAAATACAGATTGAATTTAAGCAAAAATATATAACGATATACATAAATAGTAGTATGTAATAGCGTAGTAGCTTATTCGTAATTTAAAAACAGAAAACCGAACGAGCTAATTTTATCCCTGTCAATTTAGCAGCAATAAAGTTGTACACTTAAGTTCATTAGAATGAGTGTATGTAGTATAAGTAGCTAAAAACCTAAGTATTTGTATGCATATAGGTATAGAATACGTGATTGAAGGAGTAAGGTTTTATTCAAAGAAATCCCAGTAAATATTAAGCATTAAATTACCTGAAAGTCAAAAAAACTCAGATAATGGGTTGCTTGTTTAAATTTTGTAGTGTTAATAGAAAGGTAAGCTTTCTTCTTTTTTTTTCAGTTGGAAACTATTTCAATTAGTGTATTTTAAAGGTTTAATGGTTGTGCTATGTCCATGGAGAAGAAGAAAGAGAGGATAGGGCTCTGCTATCAGTCAACCAACACTGCATTCCATAAATAGCTAAATTACTGTCAGTAATAGATGTGGATAGAATATAGAAAAGCCGAAGAGGACAGGGAGGGTAGGTGAGAAACTGAGAAACTATAGAGGTGATAGCAGAGCTAGGCATTATCCATGTACAATTCGAGTAAATGGAGATAATTTTGTGATGTGAAGTGAATGGCTGAACCTTAAGACATAACGTGTCCGTATGTAGACAATAAACTCATCGTCAGCATTTGAAGAAGATTCATTTTGAGGGAGTATAGACATTAAAAGAATCCTTATAGCTAGGAAATATCCTAATATTATATGATCGTATAGAGGAAGAAGGCTAACAATAGGACAGAAAAGAGGAGGAAAGGCTATAAGGGCACAGTGCAGTCGAGATTCAATTGAAGTTTAAGCAAATCTAAAGGAAGGAAGCCAAAGAAGTTGAATTTGCCTTCCTAACAATACGCTCACCTGTCTTGCCTTCATTTAAGTATTGCTTTGCATGCATGGGTTAGGCTAAAACTGAAGACAAAATAACGTTACGGAAACTCGCTCAAGCCGAAACTTTCAGCTCCTTCGGCGTTGGCCTGCCCTCACTCACACTCTACAGCTTTAGATGCCTCCTCAGCACTTTATTCTTCTTAACTTTAACTATTTAGACTACAAACGGACTCAACTTTGGGATAATACACACATACATCATATCTCTGTGGTTTAAGTTGACTCATATACTAACTACCGTCATAATAACTTCAGTCTTCAATTTATTACGAGTTGTTTCAAGACGCCACATCGCAACTCAACTCTTTCCCTTTTCATATATATAACTACTAAATAGATATTCTTTATTACAATCATATTATGTACGTTTTATGTGTATATTTAGCACTCTGACAGTATAGGCATTATTATTATGTGTACAAATCATATACACCTATATTTTATGAACACATAGACAATATTTACCAGCATATTATTGCAAGATTGCAACATGCACAATTTCTACAAGGCAGGGCAGAGCACACAGTCTTACACAGACCATAGATTACTTTACTTCACTATTTATTTATCTATCTATGAATTGTTGTTTTCTGTTCTGGTTTATTGTGCTAAACACAAAAAATACCTACTCACACTATTTACAAAACTTAACAACAAAAATTACAGCACTTGGACTCGTTAAGACCTTTTAGTTCTCTATTTACAATGCAATGCGTTCAGTTTTATGACTTACTTCTATTATTCTCCCTACGATTGTATGAACTTTATTCCTTAAATGAACAACACAAAAGTCAACATCAATGTCAACTGATTTGCCCACCCAGAAACGCTTCACAAAGCATGTATGAACTTTAACGGAATATGCTATATGCTCCAAGCGGTTACAAATAAATTTTTAACTTTATCAACTAAAGTAAGTTGTCTTGCAGTTTTCATTTGTATTTTTTTCACTTAGTACATTAGAGAAAGCTATCATATTTATTATTACTTCAGAATTTATTACATTAACTAATACACAGCTTAGCATAGTGTATAGGTTCGTTCCGATATTGCATATAATATAAAATGTAATATTTTATCGATAATTCTGAAAAGAGTGAACTATTGTAAAGATATTTACATACACTTATCAATTTATTCCATTAACTATGCAAAGTTGGTTACGTATTTCATTTTGCTGACGTATGTAGATACAAACTCTTTCAGAATGCATAAAACCTGTAAGCAAAAATACAATTACTTACATTGAACTGCATTTCATTGCATTTCTCCACTTTACTATCATATCTAACTAAAACACTAAAATCTAAATACACTTTTTTAAATTTCCCTACAAGTAAGTAGTTTAATTGATATTATGTGTCATTTGTAGTTAATTTTCTAAACTTTTGTTTACACAACAGTTGCAATATCGTCGATATTTTTCGCTTGTGATTTCAATCTGTGCATTATAGTCGTAGCATTGAGTTTTCAAGGACTTTACGCATTAATTCTGTTTTACAGTACACATAAAATATTTATGCATATAAAATCACTGTATGAACTGGCACAAGAAAAAACGTTAATTCAGAGGTAGAAATAGTTATTTTACGTTGTATACATTTTATAAATAAAATAAAATTAATTATTAATCCATTTCTATAGATAGAGATGCGTAAAGTAGTTTATAATAAATTGTGTTGAAAAAATTGCATTGTACGCACATTTACGTACTCACATATTGTACTATTATTTGTATGTTCCGGCTTTATATTCGAATTCCTACATATAAGTACCTATGTAAACATGGAAGCAATCTTTGTTGGAGGGCTTGTAGTAGATAGTTTTAGCTAATTAAAGGAGATTAGCATAGATTTGAAGACAAATGAAGAATGAACCTAATGAAACAAAGACTACATCCGAGAGGAGTTTTTACCTTAACATTCATTTGTACAATTATGTAGACATTTAGATTTACATTCTCTAGCTTCTTTGCTTTTTGTTGCAAAATGTCTTTGTTTTCTAGGATTAGCCTGGTTTGATTTTCTGTGCTATCTGCCTAATGCCTAGAGCAGTCTCTCCTTTATTGCGAATGAGAAAGTCCAAATACACTTAACTACTTCTACTTGCATTGTACACTGAATGTAACGACAATAAAATCTTCCACAGTAACATCTTCCAACTTTTTCTCACTTTGATGTTTGTTTATGTCAACTGTTTGAAAATGTAATTATAAGAAAGAGTCAGATTATTTGGGTTGCCTTTTACTTGTCAAAAGCTTAGTTATCCTCATCAGCTTGCATGATGTTCCTGACTTTCTTATCCGTGAACTCTCAGTAATACAAATACCTTCACTGCCGTGTCATGGCACTTCACTCACTCTATCTCCACGACTGTGTGTCCTATGAAAGCTGAAAGGGATTTTACAATGACAATTTCACGCGTGACAAATTCAATTGGTTTAACAACAGAAGGAACTTAATTCCGCGTTTGATGTCAACTCATTTAAAAAAGAAATAACTTTTGCCATCATTTGCATTTTTAGATAGCTCTCGAATAAAACTAAATAACGCTGTTAAAACGTATTTTTGTAGTAGAAAGTAGATGAGGTACACATTTATGTCCATATAATAATGCTATCGCTTATTTCACAATTTCACAAATCTACTTAGGGTAAACTGCATGCATATGAAGAATTATATATGATAATCACTTTTCTTTGAAAATACTACAATAAGAACTAAAAGGGATTTCTATTTTCAGACAGAGTAGGTGGTACATCTTCTGATAATATATTCTTTGTAATTCAATTTTTTACGAAATCAAGCGTAAATTATTTCGAATGTTTTAGGCAGTCGATTTTTAATATTGTTGATACCATTTCACAGTAAAGTTGTCTTCAGAAAAAATCCATTCTAGGACATTCTGCAATATATTGCAATTTTCAGGTGGGGATGGGGACCGCCGGACCATTTGTCAAAGTCATTCTATGAGCACACTAGAAAATCTATGTGAAATTACCGTTGCACAATTTGCGGAAAAAATCGTTTCATTGAAGATTTTAATGTGCTAAGTTACGCAACTTATTTTATTTTAGATTGAATCTTTGATTCATTCATATTCTGGGGGAGACATCCTTGGATGAAAGAAAAGATACGAGATCGACAAGAATATAATTTAATTCGCGAAAACCATTATTAAAGTTTGAATTTAATGGCAACATGCATTTCATAGCTTTAAAAAAGTTCTGTCTTCAGTGTGATATGCTTCAAAGACCTACATCTGTCAATTTTCTGCATTTTTAAGCCTTATTGCTTTTTAATGTGGCTACATACATTAGACACTAGTATGCATGTCTAATGCGTTTTATATTAAAGGACTACATCACCTGGCCTTATCTTGAGTCCCCATTGTAATCAAAACAAAAGGAAAATGTAAACCTAAAATAAATGAAGAAATGAAGCATTTTTGTTGTGTCCTCACATGAGCAGCACAATTTTCGTTATGTTTGCACGCGCACATGATGTACAAGTTGCTGCAACAAGGATAGATATCCTCTCGTTAAAAATGAATGTATCGGATGTTGCAATTTTGTAGTGCAACTCCTAATGTACTTTAAATGTAACTGACAACATAGAAAAGTGTTCTGTAGTAGTAAAAACTTCCACCAAGTTATCAGTGAGTCAGTCATTAAGAAACGTAGGAAAAGAGGAAGTCAACTTTTCCAAGCTGATTTCTTAAGTTGCAGTTTTTTACTTTGCCTCACAAGTCATTTTGATGCAATGCAATGGACATTTCAAGAGTTATAACTTATAAGTACAAAAGTTTATAGTAAGGAACAGAATAGTTCATAATTCTAAATACACTAACATAATTCCCAGACATAAACGCATAAACACCACATGCATCGAATTAGCACTAAATAAATCCAATTTATAAGCGACAAAATTTACACTTGAATGAATCCTATGAAAATTGATACGAAAAAGATGGAAACGTGTGTAATTTTCAAAGCATTTCTCATTTTCTAACAAGAATAACAGTTGAAATGGTAGTTGTGACATTGTGGCTGGATTTAACTGTAAGATATTTACTTACGATTTTTTTATCGTTAATACAGTCATTACAGAGTATGTTTCTGAATTCTTCAGCTGTACATGAGTTTAGATTTTCAGTCTACGATTAGTAATACATATTCATTCATTTTATCCTCTCAGTATCAATTTAAATGCGCTTTGCACATTAACTTATGTATAATAAGGGAATAAAAAAAATCAGAAAATTAGAAATGTAGTGAAGTGACCAGTTTGTAATGTAGATAGACATGGAAGGGAGCATTTTCTGTATAAAATGCAGTTTCACTCCCATTCTCATTGTTTCTCACGATAAACAGTAAATACTACAGAGGAAAATAATGTTTCTCTTGTGAAATTAAGTATAGTAACTGCCTTTAAACTGTCATATTCATATAGCGATATTCCGTGAACATAAAACTTTACAATGTACGATGTGTAATTGTCATGTGAATTGGTTGAGTTGTATTTAAAGCTGTTGTACTGTATGTAGTTCAATTCAAATCGCTCAATGTAATCTTGTCTTGTCTCTTTAGTCTCGGCTTGTCAGACTTTCCTATCACACTTACTTGTTTCTATAAAAATTACTCTGCCAGTTTTACTCAAACCTACACAAAAATGTTTTGTTTACAATAAAACACCACCACCTCCTATGTAGAATGTGCTCTCAACGACCATTTTCCATTCTAATACGCCACATTTCACAGAACATGCTTTAGTTTATGTAATCTTTTACTACGACTATTGTTTGAGACTCAATGTGCCACGATCGCAATCAAATCAAAAATTCACGCAGTCTAATGTGGTGAAGTTTTTGAATCTATTTGTGTCAATACGTCACTCCAGATTGTCAATTCATGCATATACTTTGTCTAAATCACTAAATACATCAATCGCTTTGTATACAAGTCACATTCCTTACACTATTGTTACCCTACTACCTTTTTCAAGATATTTGTATTAATTATAGCCTTTAGTTCTGAAACGGGAACTGACATGCTTCCTATTATGTTTACTTTCAATCAAGCAAACAGCAAACAATTCTTATAATTATATGAATGATATAATGATACAGATAGTTAGCTACTACAAAGTTTAGTCATGCGATTGTAACAAGCTTTTTAACTGTTTTCCATTATTCAAAAAAGTTTCAGCTAGGAGTGTCTATAAAAAACGAAAGTTTAAAACTGCCATTGAAAGAAATACATTTACCTTGCATTTCATTGTTATTTCTAGTGACACAATCGTAAGTGCGCATTTTATACTCTATAATTATGCACATTAATAACTAATTCAATTATAAATTATTGTTGCAATTGTACGACATGCGGGTTTTCTCAACCATGTATCTGCATTGATATTGATAAGTGCTAATAATTATTGTCTTACACATTTTGCTGGTAGACTGCTAACTAAGTAAATAGTTTTGTCTTTAAAGCGTCATTTTGAATTCCTATACCCAAAAACTAAATAGATATGTGCAAATTTTAAGTCTTTTGCAACTTCTTATTGTTAGTTAAGCTAAACGACAGGAACTTTTGGGATGGTTAATTTTTATAATTCTGTTTTCGTTTGAAAGAGTAAGGAAAAAACAGCTCAGGATGACACACATTTAACATTTTCATGTTCTGTTGTTGTCTTCCATTCAGTGCATTTGTGTCATCTTCTTGTAATTTTTTATTTTTTGTTATGTAGTTCATTGTGCCCACATTTCCCCAATTACTGCCTCTGTATATTTCTTTAATGTATAACTGCTGAGCCAGTTTACATGCTAATTTAGCTCGGAAATTTTTAGTGTCCTAATTATTCACAAAACTAATTAGAGTCATTTTTTCAAGTCACATGAAGAGTTTTATGCTTAAAATTATAGTAATAGTGAAAAGCATGATACTTTAGACAGTTCTTCTCTTTCGCAACATGTTTCTATGAATATTAGTAGATTTAACATAGATGAAGTGTGTACTAAAGGAAAAAAAACTATAATAACTTGGTTTACTTGGCTATATGCATTTGGCGACTCAACATACAATGCTATACTTATGTGTAGATGTAATGAAGGCAATAGTAATTTGGCTAGGGAAAATAGAGCACATGTTTTCCAAATTGCTAGTTGATATTTGCGGTGTGCACGATTAGACTAAATATGCAAATACATATATACCCTCGCAATATAGAATTGCATTTGAATCTTCTTTAACTAACTGTCCGAAATGTTCCTATGTACTTAAGCCATAGAATAATTTCACATAGTACAGTGACCGACTGTTGTACTTGTGACAAAAGCTCTATAGATCTCTGACTGTATATTATAAGAATAAACATTAAGCTGCTAACTTCTTATGTTCATTACTGCTAAGCAGATTTTATATGGTTCTTCTAATCCACAGATATGCATTCACATAAAGTAAATTTCAGCTCTGAGTCATTGCTCTTCTGGCTGCTTTGGTTTGGCTTTCTAAATTGCGCATATAATTTGATAGGTTAACATTTAATCGCGATAAACAGCAGTGGAAATGAAAAAGTAAACAAGTGAAAAAGCTTTTCTTCAAACTTTTTCACAATAAGTAATTTTTGGCTGGTTAGTGAAACTATTGGAGTCAAAACCAATAGAGCACGGACGGAAGTATTTTTGCAGCTATTCTAAATTCCCATAATACAATTTTCGTTATTGTTTCAAATATTCTATGACCATGGCATACTCATACCGGCATACGTCACTGAATTTACACGGACATACATTTACTGTATGGGATGAATTTTACACATTTTGCATTCGCAAATAAATACATTAAATATCTGCAATTTTGAAATTACAAACGCAAATATATATCTGTAACACAATGTATCTAAACGAATAATAACGATAACTCTATTTTTTCTTACAGGTCGCAAATCGCAATTTCTTCATAAAATCGGAATTGAAAAAAATTGAACCTAATTTTTGGATAAAGCATTATCTATATGATCTTGTGGAGTGGAAAAGAAAGTTGGACCAATCGAAAAAAAAAACATTCCCCATTTGACTCAGAATTTATCTAAGAGTCGAAAGGCCAGTTTCTTATTGTCTCTACATTGTAAAACGAAGAAAAGACAGTAATTCAAAATGGTCATTGTTACAAGGGTAAGTTATTTTTGAGATGAGTTTAACTGTTAAATTACATTATATTTATGTGTGTGTATAGTCTCTACTCTCTGCATATTAGTGTGCGAGTAATGAGCAAGTGATTATCTATATAGAACACTTTAAGAAACGAAATGTAATAATTATCTGTGTATTTAAGTGCGTAGAATAGAACTTAGCATAATAATATGGCATAGATCTACAGAACAGTTATTCTAGTGTTCTTCAACTTGTTACAAGTGAAGAAGCCAAATGTTTTTCAAAAGCTAATGGCTTTTCAATGCCCATACAATTAAAATATCTAATAGACACATTTACTATCATTAGATCCAGGTTAGCTCGTTGAAGTGTGCAATCTTTGTACACATATTCTAATTAATTTGTGCATGTAGTACGAATTAGGATGAGAGAAGTGTGAATGATTCCTGGTTACAATATTAAAAGGATTATTACTACATGATCATAGGATATAAATCATTGATTAGAAGGATGGTAGACCCAACGCGAACATTTCTCATTGAATAGAAAAGTGATAATGCGACTCATCCCAAAGAATGGATGTGATTTATTAGAGAGATAAATGAAGTGCATGCACGTATGTACATAAAGGCAAGAACATGACTGTTGCGTTCAAAGATTTCCTTGATACGAATAAAAAACATGATGATCGTGAAATACAATTCTCACTAATTACGATTTACAGATTTGCACGTGTACATAGATACCTTATTTATTATATGTACCCGATGTAAATAACAGGTATTTTTCTATTTTATAAAGACACTAACAAAAATATAACACACAGAAATAGAACATGATAAAAAATTAGCTAGGTATATCACTGTGCGTTTGCCAATTCAGGACAGGAACAGATCGGGAATGCGAATGAACATGACTAAAGGCGAAGAAAAGGAATTCCTGACAATGCACTGTTGTATCGTGCAAATATAGCAAGGAAGTGTGAATGTGAAATGAATACGATGCAGATGCTATAAATGTTACCCGCAGAGTGTGTGCTAAAGCGAAACAACATATTGCAACTTATGGGATTAAATATTAGCTATGTATGTATATCTGTCGTTGCTTCTTATGATAATTTGTTGGGAATCTCAATGTTGACTCTCTGCATAAAATAAATATGGATGTGGCTTATGATTTGATGTGTCGATCCAAGGTGTAGAAATTAGTTGCACAGACAGTCCCACTTAATAAAACGAGGCAACGTATGTACAGACAGTTCCTTTAATGACATGACAGAGATTTTACTGCTTTGTTTATATTATGTGACTATGGCAGACACATTGCAACATGGAAGAGAGACAGGTGAACTACACTAGTAGATGGATAGTTGAGGAAACCTGTATTAAATAAAAGTATTACTACTTTATTTCTATTGTAGTAGACTCCACGAAGAGTTAATAAGTTACGTTAGGTAAGTTAGCTATTTATGAATTCTTGCAATTGACAGTGTTGTTTGTTCCTATTATTAGTTCATACATGAAGGTATGTATAGTTACCATTAAAATCACCTGTGCTGTGCTAGTAAGTATCTATCTAGCAGATAGATATTTTTATAAACAGCTACCTTTACCTTTACGCAATACGCATTCGAGGTAAACAGCTAGGGATTTTATAGCTTCTGCTTCTATTCATAATAATAGTTAGTACACTTATTTGCTATCCTCTCCTCACTCAGATAACTTGATACACAAGAAACATTGTAATTCAGTGTAGTGTAGCGTAGCGTATGGGTGCTTGCTCACTCAGCTACCCCAACCAACCTACCTGCTACTATTCTAACATCTTCTTCTTCTTCACTAACTAACGGGATTCTCATATTTCAAATGCTCAAGACAAACATTTACAGCCGCATTTACCGTTTCAATAGACAGACTGACGAAAATAAAATTTTATTGACAGACCGAAATTGCTGTCAGGAGGGTCTGACTGGTTTTGAGGTTCCTTTCCACCATTATCTCTCCTTTGCGACATAACGGCCTAGGAAGTGAAATTCTTTCGCACCTAATACACACTACACTATCAACTACAAATATCAAAGCAAGAATACCATTTTCCTATGTCATCTGCCCTGTTCGTGTTCGCCAATATTGTTTTCTTTCTCATTCTAAAATATTTCTCATTGTTTTTTCTTTCCGTTTTCATTTTACCACATAACAAATATCATGCAAATCTGAAAATCATTTCTATATTCTTATTTAATGTTTACTATGAAACAATATAATTTTAAACTACAATGACAGCTTATGTAGATTACATAGCATGCAGTAATGGATATTCGCACAGCACAAAAAGGTGCTTCATATAACCGACTGAATATATTCGATTGAATTAACTTTCAAGTTCAGTGTTATAAACGAAGCTATAATAATTTATTTTCTATCATATAAATCAGATCAATGCTCTACGTAATAATGTAGTAATAAATTTGTTATTTGAGAGTAGGTTTTCAATTTCAGAATTGAACGCAAAATATGCCAAATATATATAAATGCTCTAATTTTGTTTATTATGGCGAGTTTCTTGTTTTTAGTTAGTGTAGATCGACGTTCTTTCACCAAACTTGAACTTGTCAATGTACTTTACGCAAGTACATAAATAAAACTTAGTAACGCATGAGGCATAATAATAATATTTATATGACAGCATAAATTGCATAAACACTGCTACAAATGGAAGCTCAATGATAATAAAAAAGTTGTAGGAATGTTTAGAGTCATAGTCCTCGATTAGGCAATGGCAGTGGGAATATTAGAATGTGTTTTCCTCTCCGGTCGGTTGAGTCAACGCTTAAATTTGAAACATTGGAACTTTCGCATTTGTTCCCTTGCACATTCATGAAGGTAATAATGGCAGGGAAGAGAGTAGGTACACTATGTCAGGTAAACCTCATTTTGTTCTGGTTGACAACCGGTATAGGATGCTTTCTATTATTATAATGTTGCTGATGTGATGATGACTAATATATGTTCTATATGTGTCTATATATATTGAGTTTGAGTTGTCGGAGTCTGAGTTGATATAGAAATGGACGGAAATGTATGAGGGCGAGAGAGAGAGAGAGAATAGAATTAAATATTGGGAAGTTGGTGCAGTGTACTGCCTATACGTTAGTTCCATGATTTGATTTCACGGAATGGCTAACATAGTGTAACAACTAAAGTTCTACGTAAACTGAAGGAAAGAATGGAATAGCCGATGGCATACTTCCTGCCTTTTCATCTGATTCTATTTTTATTTCCGCTCTGCTAATGATTTCATTACACAAAGTGCACACATCCAACATTATTGAGAAGAGCCCCATCGGAGCAGCAGGTAGATGAGGTAGAGGAGACCACACCAAACCATAGAAAATAAGATCTAAAAAGGAGAAATATAGTTGCTCTTCTTGTTTTTGTTGCTTATCCACACATTCTCTAGTATAGTTATGTAGTTCTGAGTTTAAAAGATAAATGAAGTCATAGCGGCTCGACATGCTCATATGAACTTTTCATATCTAACTACAGATATTTTACTCTGTGTTTATTAGTTTGCTCAGTTAATAATAACTTGGCCAGCATAATATAATAGATTGATAGCTGACGCTTATTATGTGTAGTATGCTTGAAAAATGCACTTGTGTATCACAGAGAATGTTATTTAACTCATTGTGTACGTGATGCCACTGAAATGTTGACTTATACCTATGCGTTTTAAAGGCCACAAATACATCAAACACCTTTGTTACCTTTCTAGAATTTTTATTACAGATGTAGTACACAGCAGAGACTAGAGAAACTACACATCATGTAGCATCTATTTTGTTCTTCCGTAGCAAAGCTTCCATTATTATGTAATTTCTCTAGTCCAATGCCTTCATACTTGGCACTAACTCCACGTAACATTCTTCGGTAATGATAAATGAAAAACTTTACAGAAAAATTCCTGTTTTAACATCATTATGGTCAATAATACTAGCCTTTACCTATAATAATACTACATAAAAAAATGTTATATAGAGGTAGGTGAGTTAGCTTTGTATTTATAGTTGCTACAAAAACACAATGCAATAACTTCTGTGTACACATAGTCATGCAGTTGTGTGTTATTATTAGTAATTCCCTATTGTTATACACTGATTAATCATGCCATGTGCTAGAATTTCGGATGCGTATTCATTCAGTAGCTGAATTGACGTTTCGTCATCAACTGCATGTATAGAGGGGGAACGATGTTCCAATATTTATGTTTATGTGTACCACATTGTTGTGCTACTAGTTTTTATTGCAAAGATTTACCTGTAAAAATCATCCATGGACTATTTCTACAATTATAACGAACAATAATGCAATTGTTAGAACAATGGCAGATGATTCGATTTAGCTATTTACTATGTGTAAAGATAAGTGCTCCTCGCATTTTACCATTAGCCTTCTCAGACTTCTTTTACTATAATATTATGAACTTATAAATAGTAGAGAAAAGTAGATTAAGTGTAGACTTGATAATATATTACTGATGTATGTTATGGCTAATCTGTATCTATAGCATAATATTAGTTATATGTAGTTGCTCTGCAAGCAATGACCTGTCTGTGCTGATTGCATGCAGCATAAGTAAGCTACGCTACACGGCTACATAATAAATACTTGTAAAACAGCCAATGCAATAATACCTTAGTTTTCCTACAACTACAACTAGACAGTTCGAGTTCCTACTACTAGTTATCGCATAAAGAACCACAAATAAAACGGCTGACTGAACTACATAACAATGTAACCATTATAACAAGGATAAGTGTTTATGTAACTAATAGCTAATTCGTTCCATGAATTTAAATGTCCAAGAATTTGTAATAGTAACGATACAGTTTAAGTACGCATTATCAAGGATTATGAATCACAATACGACTATTTGTTGTGTCAATTCTGTCATTATCAAAAAGTACTTTAGAAAACTAAAAATGCAGTTCAAAAAATGTACTTTTTCAAATTAGATGATGGATGGGGCATAAAATTAAATATTTGAGAGAGACTAACCACTCAGTTCAGTTTGTGTAACATGAAAGTACCTATTTAAAGTAACATATGTAATAAAAAGACATAAAAGAGCATTGCGTATGTACTTACTACGGTAGATAAGAGGCATTTATATCTACAAAGTAGGTACAATTATGACATTAGCTGAAGGTTAGCATTTACTATTTGATTTTTAGTAGTGCCAACAGAATTGACAATGTTAATATGCTCTTACAGCTCTATGAGCTTTAAAAAACTACTAATATTGTTATCAAACACTTAATACAAAGAATGGTGGAGATATACTGTGTCAGATAGAACAAAGAGAGTCATTGAATCACAGAACACATTTTTCAGATAAACGCAAATAAATATTTGATAGGCTCTATGAATGATAAGTTCAGATGTGAGCTAATTTAATGGATTTATCACACTTATCGCTGACATTTATACTATGGGAGTCTGATAAGTTAAAATACAAGAGCCATGCTAAAACTACACTGGTGGCATTGCATTGTAATGACAATCATAGCTGGCCAATCTTTTATTAGAGAGTCTAATCGTAGGAACTATGTTATGTAAAATTCGTCGAATATATTAACCATGAGTAGGTATATTACTTATATTATACCTGTGTGCAATGAATTAAAGTCTCTCTTGAATGTACATTCATAAGAATAGTTAGTACAGTAACACACATTATCAAAGTGCAAAATGTAGTAATGGACATTACATCCAAGTAGGTATCTTCCATTTTCCAAGTCAAATAATTTGCCAATCTCTTCGTCACGAGAACATAGATATCGACAGCAAATCCCCAGATAAGAAAAAAATTGTACACATGTACATTATGCACTATATCTGTAATATGCCTACACGTCATTCAAGGTATGGTCATTTTGGCCTTCCTAAATGTAATTTTGCAATCACTTAACTCTTTTCTAGTCCCACTCTCCTTGCATACACTACACTCGTCATTGTGCTAAATACGAGACATAATTTTGTGAAAATAGTAAACTAGAAATTCTAAGATGAAAACTTTAATTTTCCGTAGTTCTACCAAAAATTAGTGTATTTCAAATAATATTATAGTGCATAGGATTCAATTCAATTCTGTCTTGCAATGGCGACAAGAGTTTTCGCCGAATCAGAGGCTGAAGAAAAGGCCAAGGAGAAAATTAAAGAGAACCAAGTTATCATTTTGGTAATTAGAAGTGGACGATCGAAACGTTCAGCATTGAATCTGTTATACTACTAGTATAGTATAATTTATCGCTGTGTAAAAATGATTTACTGAATCTTGGTCTGACAGATATACAGATTTTAGTAATCAGTTGAAAAGTAATTGTGGCTTTAATTATAAATTATAATCTTGTCATTTTCCAGGGAGATTACATTTGGATTGAGCCGGTGTCTCAGAGAGAATTCGATGTCGCTATCGGAGCAAAAGTCATATCCGCAGAGGGTCGCCGCATTCAAGTTCGAGACGATGACGGAAAGGTACTTACGAATCTATTTCTACTTCATGTAATATTTAGTGTCCATCACAGGCATCAGCATGACTTGCTCATATTATTATTCTCTGAAGAAACAAATCTATGAATCACGGGGATATATTGATAACGAAATGGAAAATAGTTAATACATAATATGTGGTTATCAGTTGAAGCTTGTTACGTAAGGGATGATCAAATCGATTAAATTGGAAATGCTGATTGATATGTTCCGATTCACACACCTTGCTCACAAATTATATCTTAAGTAATAGAAGCTCTTCTATAATAACTGTCCTGCAAAATCTCATTTTTTTTATTTCACTAAATTAACTTACAATTAATATTCGATTAACTATTAATATAATATCTATTCCTGCTTTCTATTAGGTATAGTCTGTGATCACGATTGATTTCATCACATTTTTTACTTTACTTTTTGTAATGAATAATTTTTCTTAGGCGTGCATTGAAAAAACAATACAGGGGTATATTTACTACATGCTTTAATATGGGGACGTCACGGTATGGGCTTAAAATAAGCTTAAACATTAGCCATACTATATGAAAAGTAGTTAATAGTAGGTAGGTATTAAAGGTGTAGACAAAAGCAAGTATGTGATATAAGTAGCTAAGAAGGGGCAGTATAGAATAGTGAGCATAAAATAATTTACAACTCACCAGTGAACATTTTATTATTTATTTCCGTTTGTTTATGTTGGATGTATAGTATGTACTCATCGCTTTATTTACATGGCTATTTCACATGTAGAAGAGTAAAAAGAGTGGCGAGATTTGTCGGAACCAATGCAATCTGCACAGACACAGTAGTAAACTGCAACTGCAGGGGAATAGCCATGAGTTGTGGCTGTTGCTGTCTGTCACGGGATGAATTATGACTTATGACACCAATAAGTGATGTCTTGTAAATTGGGAATGTTATTTGGTTTGGTTTACAGGAGCTATGGCTTACACCGGAGCGTCGCATCAAAGCGATGCACCCAACATCCATCCAAGGAGTCGAAGACATGATTTCCTTAGGCGATCTTCATGAGGCTGGCATCCTCCGCAATCTTCTCATTCGCTACAATGAGAACCTCATTTATGTGAGACAAATGCTTTTTAATTACACACTTTGCACTCCATACTGAAATGAATTTAGAATAGTACACGTCCAATCTGAGCACTCTTTATCTCCGCAACGAATTCATAATCAATCTGCCATTTAAGATTATACGCTTCCTCGTCAATTCCCGTTAGTCTAAGTATGTAATGACAATATCATATGTCTAGAATTTTTATCTTAACTACTATACGTAGTATTTTTTGTGTACTATTTGAGTGCCCTTTACCTTTGCAATGATTTCGTCCTTACAGATAAAACCAAACAATAGAATTAAATGCACTAGAGCCTCCTACTGAATTTTCAACCTATATTTAATTTTAATTTTAACTGTAATGATTTTACTATGCAGACATACACGGGATCCATTTTAGTAGCTGTCAACCCGTACCAAATCCTACCGATTTATACAGCAGAGCAAATCAAACTGTATAAAGACAAGAAAATCGGTGAACTCCCTCCCCATATATTTTCCATTGGGGACAACAGTTATGGTAATATGAAGAGATTCGGCCAGGACCAGTGTATTGTTATCAGCGGGGAAAGTGGAGCAGGGAAAACAGAGAGTACGAAACTTATCTTACAGTATTTGGCTGCTATCAGTGGGAAGCACTCGTGGATCGAACAACAAATTCTTGAAGCTAATCCTATTCTCGAAGGTTAATATTTTTATTAGCTGGAAGCTTTTGATTTTCTTTACTCTTCTTTAACATTTATTCAGAAATTAATGTAGATATGTGGATTCCATGAAAATTGGTAATTTTATGTTTGCAGCTTTTGGAAATGCCAAAACAATCCGTAACGATAACTCTTCTCGTTTCGGAAAATACATCGATATCAATTTTAGTAAAACTGGAGTCATTGAAGGGGCCAAAATAGAACAGTATTTACTGGAAAAGTCTAGAATCGTCTCACAAAATACCGATGAAAGAAATTACCACATTTTTTATTGTATGCTTGCGGGACTTAATCGTGAGGAGAAAGCCAAACTACAACTTATAGATGCAAATAGCTACAGATACTTGACTGGAGGAAAATGTATTACTTGCGAGGGAAGGGATGACACTGCGGAATTTGCTGACATTCGCTCCGCTATGAAAGTTTTGATGTTTTCCGATGCAGAGATTTGGGAAATCTTAAAAGTTTTGTCCGCTCTGTTACATATGGGAAATATTAAAACAAAGGCAGCTGTTATTAGTAAGAATTTTCATTTTAAAATACTAAAACTCATGGGTAGCGTTATTATTTGTGTTTTTCGAAAAGTTTTAAATGCTTTTGATTCATTCTTATAGATAACCTCGATGCAACAGAAATTTCCGATAGTTCCCACGTGGAAACTTCCGCAAATCTATTAGGAGTAAATAGAAAATCTTTAATAGAGGCACTTACAACAAAAACGATATTCGCTCATGGAGAAACAGTCGTTTCAACAATGTCCAGAGAGCAATCGGTCGATGTTCGTGACGCTTTTTCGAAGGGAATCTACGGTCGCCTCTTTGTTTGGATTGTGTCTAAGATAAACGCAGCCATTTTTCATCCTCGAGCAGGATCACACACCTCTATTGGAGTTTTGGACATTTTCGGATTCGAAAACTTTGATAACAACAGCTTCGAACAATTTTGTATTAATTACGCTAATGAGAATCTGCAACAGTTTTTCGTTCGTCACATTTTCAAACTAGAACAAGAAGAATATAATTTGGAGGGAATTTCTTGGAGACATATTGAGTTCATTGACAATCAGGATGCTTTGGATTTGATTGCCATAAAACCCTTGAATATTATGAGCTTGGTCGATGAAGAATCTAAATTCCCAAAAGGTTAAATTATTTCCTAAAAATTAAATCCTACCAATTATCTCCTCAGATGAATGGAATCGTTAAAGGGGTTATATTTTATGTAAAATAGGTACTGACACAACTATGTTGGCCAAAATGCACAAAACGCATTCTACAAATCGTAACTACTTAAAACCAAAATCCGATATCAACGCATCATTTGGTTTCAATCATTTTGCTGGTGTCGTTTTTTACGATGCACGAGGATTCCTTGAAAAGAATCGAGACACATTCAGTGCGGATTTACTGCAACTCATTGAAATATCCAGTAATAAATTCATTCAAATGTTGTTTCACGAAGATATATCAATGGGACATGAAACGAGAAAGAGAGCTCCTACTCTTTCATCCCAGTTCAAAAAGTCATTAGATGCACTGATGAAAACTTTGGGAAATTGTTCCCCATTTTTCATTCGATGTATAAAACCAAATGAGCTGAAAAAACCGATGGTATGTCAACTTCCTTACAACTTACATGTCTGCTTTTAAATGGAATGGGGAAAATTTCTTTGACACAAGTGTAATAATTTATGGATATTTTCCAGGTGTTCGACAGGGAACTTTGTTGCAGACAACTTCGGTATTCTGGTATGATGGAAACCATTAGAATCCGAAGAGCAGGGTATCCCATTCGACACACATTCCGAGAGTTCGTCGAACGTTATCGATTTCTAATTAGTGGTATTCCTCCGTCACACAAGGTACGTGATCCGATTTCGATGACAAGTCAACAAAAAGATGACAATATAATCTCCCGTGCCTAATAAAACATTTTCGTTTACATATTTTCAACAGACCGACTGCAGAGCAGCTACATCGAGAATATGTCAAGCTGTTTTAGGAAAAACTGACTACCAATTAGGAAAAACCAAAGTCTTCCTTAAGGATGCACATGATTTATTCTTAGAGCAAGAAAGAGATCGCGTCCTTACTAAAAAGATTCTTATTTTGCAAAGAAATATCAAAGCCTGGTAAGCTTCTCTCTTTAACATTTCATGCACTTGTATATTTACTATTTATTAAAGTACTAATTATTTTACAGGTATTACCGCCGTCGTTTTAAGAGAATGCGAGCTGCAGCCGTTGTCGTACAAAGGTATGTTCGGGGTTATTTACAAAAGAAGCGTTATCAGAAAATGCGTACAGGTTATATGCGACTCCAAGCTATGATCCGGTCCAGAGTACTCGCTCATCGGTTCAAACATCTTCGGGGTCATGTTGTTGGATTACAGGTAACTGTTAAATTCTCACTGATACATTTATGTACCAATGTAGAAACTCTTTCTGCTTATTGAGGTGCTCCGCGTCAATTGTTGATTCATGAATTTGCCTGCCTTGACTCTCGTAAAGTTTATGACTTTCATCAACATTAACAAAATAAGCCTCTTCTTACTTAAACTACCTACATCTCTTTTCAATTCTATGCACACAATTTCGCAAAAAAATACTCTTTCTAAGTATAACAAAGAAGTATAACATTTTCTGTTTATTTTAAGGCTGTCTGTCGAGGGTATTTAGTCAGAAGACAAATGAGAAGGAAAATGTGGGCTATAATTAAGATTCAGTCACACATCAGAAGGATGATTGCCCAAAAAATGTACAAGAGAATCAAGGTATTATTGCATTACATTCATATTAATCATCTTCCTTCTTATAACCTGCAATCTAGCATTGATATCTGTGTAGTTAATTTTTATCTTAAATACAAACATTTGAGTAAAATTTTGATCAATAGTTTGAACAACGGCACAAAGTCGATGCTCTTCGACTTCGGGACCAAGAAGAGCGTGAGCTGAAAAAGCAAGGTAATAAGCGCTATAAAGAGATCGCCGAAAACAATTACAGAGAGAGAATTCAAGCGTTGCAGAGGAAGGGAATGGAAATCGAAAGAGAAGATAGGAATAGATTGATTGAGAAGAAAGTCATCATTGACAACGCAGCACGAAAACAAGATGAGCCAGTAGATGATTCCAAATTGGTCGAAGCTATGTTCGACTTTCTCCCAGACAATAATTCAGAGGCAGCCCCACCGGCTGCGTTCCGTGATTTACCTAATCCTCCCAGGGCAGACGATGATATTATGCTGCAAACACCTGAATTCCCACCTGCGGACATTGAAGATTTATCGGAATACAAGTTTCAGAAGTTTGCCGCTACGTATTTCACTGGAAATACCAATCACCAGTACTCTCGACGTCCATTAAAATCCTCCTTGTTACCTTTGGGAACACCTGCGGATCAGATGGCTGCCCAAGCACTGTGGATTACTATTTTAAGATTTATGGGGGATTTACCTGAACCTAGATATCACTCCATGGAAAGGGATACCACTTCTGTCATGTCCAAAGTCACAGCCACACTTGGCAGAAACTTTGCAAAATCCAAAGAATTTCAAGAATTGGGATTAGATAATATGGTACACACTATTAACTATTGTAAAAATCAAAACAATCCAAAAACATGCATGAGAAGTAGCCTAATGAATGCAATGTGTGATTTTCATGAGCAGGATGGCTATAATATCAAACAGAAGCCAAGGTCCATTCGTCACAAACTTGTTTCCCTCACTTTGAAAAGGAAAAACAAACTCGGAGAAGATGTTCGAAGAAGACTGGAAGGTGACGACGGAGCAGCAGATTCTTATCAGTCATGGCTCGAATCACGACCTACCTCCAATTTAGAGAAACTTCATTTCATCATTGGACACGGGATTTTAAGAGCTGAACTCAGGTATGATTTACCAAAAGAAACTAATTCTACCAATATTTGTCTTTACAATCTGTTCTCATATTTTTGATTGTTTGTACAGAGATGAAATATACTGCCAAATCTGTAAGCAGTTAACGAACAATCCGTCAAAGTCTTCACATGCGCGAGGATGGATTCTGTTGTCATTATGTGTCGGTTGTTTTGCACCTTCAGAAAGATTTGTAAAGCATCTGCGGGCTTTCATTCGAGAAGGTCCTCCTGGTTATGCTCCGTACTGCGAAGAACGTTTAAAACGGACATTCAATAATGGAACACGTAACCAACCTCCCAGTTGGCTAGAACTGCAGGTATGTACTTTAAAAATAGATTTATTGCTGGATATCATATATCACAGTTATTACATGATATATATGAGAGTTATTTCCAATTTCATATCTATATTTTAGGCAACCAAGTCTAAAAAGCCGATAATCTTACCCATAACATTCATGGACGGCAACACGAAGAATTTATTGGCAGACTCTGCGACGACGTCACGGGAGCTTTGTAATCAACTAGCAGATAAAATTGGACTGAAAGATCAATTTGGCTTCAGCTTGTACATTGCATTATTTGATAAGGTACATTTTTTCATTCCTTTTCTTCCATTACCTTTTGAGATTATTGGATGACTGAAGAAAATTGATCGCATATTAAAAATTAAATGCCTTTGGCATGATTCTCCATCAATACTTTTAAACTATGAATCATTGTAAACAGATGCATAGTTTACTACCATTTCCATTTTCTATTATAGGTTTCCTCGTTGGGAAGTGGGACAGAACACGTTATGGATGCTATTTCGCAATGCGAACAATATGCAAAGGAACAAGGAGCTCAAGAACGCAATGCTCCTTGGCGTCTGTTTTTCCGAAAGGTATAACTCCTAATCATAATGCATTCTCTATGACTATGACTCTATTTATAGTGTTGACATTTAAATAGCCAAGTGTCATTTAATGCTCAATGGAAATAAAAAGTACTTCAGTTTTATATCCCTTTTATTGTCGTTTACGCATAGTTTAATTGTTATCATAGGATTAGTGCATTATTATTTTTATCTGCACTTTTTATATGTAGAGCTTATCTAAATAGAATCTAAAGCTACCATATTTACTTAGTACTGTAGATAAGGAATACATTTTGGCAGAGCTATTAGTTTTCGTTTGAGAATTGCTGGCTGAAACTAATTTTGTGTTTTTTCTCTCTCCGACAGGAAATCTTTTCGCCATGGCACGACCCTACGGAGGATGCCGTTGCTACCAATCTAATATACCAACAAGTTGTTCGTGGTATAAAATTCGGAGAGTATCGTTGCGAAAAGGAAGAAGACTTAGCCATGATTGCAGCTCAACAGTATTACGTCGACAATGGCACTGATCTTCAAGCGGAGAAGCTGAATGCAGCATTAACAAATTATATCCCTGACTTCAGTTTAAATAATTCTGAAAAATCCTTGGAGAAATGGGCTGCCCTTGTGACCAATGCATTTAGAAGGGTATGATTATATTTATTTAGCGATTAGTATAAACGTAGATTTCCCACAATAATTTCTTTTATATGGTTTTCTTTACAATTTATAGAGTCTTCATGCAAAAGAAAGGACAGATATCCTGAGAGTTAAAGAAGATATTGTTGCTTACGCAAAGTTCAAATGGCCTTTACTGTTCTCAAGGTTTTATGAAGCCTTTAGATATTCAGGCCCTAATTTACCGAAAAACGATGTCATTTTAGCCATTAATTGGACTGGAATTTATGTTGTGGATGACCAAGAACAAGTGTTGCTTGAACTATCTTTCCCTGAAATTACTAACATACGAGCAGAAAAGTAAGTATTCATAAAATATGCACAATACACTGCAAAATTACAGACATTTCTATGTAAAATCATTAGATCCATACAAAAATCTATTATTGTGGAAATTAATACATTTTGGGGTTATTTTATTTATAGAAGTGACAAAATATTTGGCCAAACATTCACAATGTCAACAATTCGAGTTGGAGAAGAATTCACTTTCCAGAGTCCAAATGCTGAAGATATTCAAGATTTGGTCGATTTCTTCTTGGATGGATTGAAACGCAGATCCAACTACGTAATTGCTTTGCAAGACTATAAACCTCCAAGTGAGCAATTACGACTACACCTTTTTAATATTTCAGAACTGATATTAATATACCCACATGAAGGATAGGTTCAGTACAACAAAGTAAATATGTGTTTTTATTATTTTTTTAGATGAAGGTTCTAGCTTCCTATCATTTTTGAAGGGAGACCTTATCATTCTCGAAGATGAAAATTGTGGAGAAACTGTGTTAACATCTGGTTGGTGTGTGGGAAGGTATAGAATAAATTCTAGGCATTCCTCCTTATAAAAAAATGATTTTATATGTTTAGTATCACTGTTGCTGATGAAAAGATGTGAAATTGCAGATGTGAAAGAACAGATGATAAAGGGGATTTCCCTGCAGAAACTGTTTACGTTTTGCCAACAACAACGAAGCCACCAGTAGATATCCTAGAACTGTTCAAAACAGAAGATGGAGGTCGTCGTTTCATGAACAATTATACAAATGGAGTGGATACACTCAAAGAAAAGCCACACACGCTTGAAGAGTACGCAATTGAGCATTTCCGACCGCCACCCAAAAGAACGATTTCCAAAACATTGACGCTATCATCTGCAAGACGCTCAGGAAGAGATGAGCTGTGGAGACATTCCCGAGAGCCAATTCGTCAGCCCTTACTGAAAAAATTGCAGAACAAAGAAGGCCTTGCTGAAGATGCTTGTTTTGTTTTCACTTCCCTTCTTAAATACATGGGAGACACACCGCACAAGAGGTCAAAGATTGGAAACGAATTAACAGACCAAATCTTTGATGCTCCTTTGAAACATGTAAGAGAATTTTGCAATTTTGATGTGTCAATCATTCCCAAATGCAAGTTTAATATTTTTACAATGTCATTTATTGCAGGAAATCTTGCGGGATGAGGTTTATTGTCAAATAATGAAACAGCTAACTGACAACAGAAACAAATTTAGCGAGGAAAGAGGTTGGGAACTCATGTGGCTAGCATCCGGACTGTTTGCATGCTCCCAAACTCTGTTAAAAGAAGTTTCGCAATTTCTTCGCACGAGAAGACACCCAATAGCCCAAGACTCACTACAAAGACTTCAGAAAACCATCAAAGTTGGCCAGAGAAAGTATCCTCCTCACCAGGTAAATACAATTCTGAAACGTTTGAAGTTAAAAGGATCGATATTTTCCTAAGGAGCTTAATTTTACTATTTAATATCTACATAAAATACTTAAACAGGTGGAAGTGGAGGCAATTCAGCATAAAACGACACAGATTTTCCACAAAGTATATTTCCCAGATGACACTGACGAGGCCTTTGAAGTTGATTCGTCAACAAGAGCGAAAGAGTTTTGTGCAAATATTGCATCGCGTCTTACAATGAGAAGTTCAGAAGGCTTCAGCCTCTTTGTCAAAATTGCAGATAAAGTCATATCAGTTCCAGAAGGCGATTTCTTCTTTGATTTCGTCAGGCATCTTACAGACTGGATTAAAAGAGCCAGGCCCAGCAGAGATGGTAAGTGGATAGAAGGAGCACGATGAAAATTGCATTGAATGACAATTTTATTTACGAAAATGTGATATTTACTGTTTCTTCTTATAACAAATCATTTTCCTGTTTCTTCTTATAATAAATCATTTTCCTGTTCTTATTTAAGGAACTATTCCTCAATTTACATACCAAGTATTCTTCATGAGAAAACTATGGAGCAATACAGTGCCTGGGAAAGACCACATGGCCGACGTAATATTCCACTACCACCAAGAATTGCCTAAATATCTAAGAGGTTTGTACATACCCTCATACCCTTCATATTTATAAAGATTAAAATAATTTGTAACTTTCTCCGCATACCTGTTGTACTTATAAAAATTAATTGTAAATAGGCTACCACAAATGCAATAAAGATGAAGCTGCAAAACTAGCCGCCCTGATTTACAGAGTTCGTTTTGAAGATAGTAAAATAGAACTACAACAAATTCCGTAAGTCACAATAAGCTCCATATAAAGCTATTAATTATTTTTAACGTGTCTGATTAGGGAATTTAACTGGAACATTTTACTTTTCAGACAACTTATGAGGGAATTAGTGCCTTCGGATTTAGCCAAAATGCAAAGCTCGAACGACTGGAAACGAGCAATCGTTGCAGCTTACAATCAAGATGCTGGTAATTACCATTTGTCACGAAATTCTAAAAATCTATGTAAAAGTATTTAATACAAGTTATGGTTTTAACAAATAATGAAATGTTGCAGGTATGGGAATGGATGATGCGAAAATTGGTTTCTTAAAGATAATATATCGTTGGCCTACTTTCGGCTCCGCATTCTTTGAAGTCAAGCAAACTACAGATCCAAGTTATCCAGAGTTGTTACTAATTGCTATTAACAAGCAAGGTGTCAGTCTAATTCACCCTCAAACAAAGGTAAGTTAATAGTTGTCTTATTCCTATATACTTAAAATAATTGTATCGTTAACTCCCAAATGCCAATTTTCAGAATCATGCATTTATGTACATGTTTTTATGGTGTTTTTTTGTTGTATTAGGAGTTGCTGGTCACTCATCCGTTCACAAAAATATCCAACTGGTCCTCAGGAAACACATACTTCCATATGACAATAGGAAACTTGGTTCGGGGCTCAAAGTTACTATGTGAAACATCATTAGGATACAAAATGGACGATTTGCTTACGTCGTATATTTCCTTAATGCTTACCAATATGAACAAGCAACGCTCTTTAAGAGTTAAATGAGAAAATATTGATTATTAGCTCCTACTTAAATATATATTATTGATTACTAACCATTATATCATATAATTACACTTTACGAATGTATCTTGCAGCTAGGACTTTTACCTCACTAATTATAATAAACCACTAAAATTTCTACTCTGACTCTCATTCGTTAAGTATGTACATAAAGTTACTTTTTTTGCAACGTTTGCTTGAAATTTTCATGCATATGGTATACCCCTTAGTTAAGAGGTAGCAGATAGCCGAATATCATGACATACATTCAGATCACCCCTAAATATCCTGCTTGTTTTTAATATTCAAATAAAAAACTACGTTTTCATGCTTTGTCGTATAGAATCATCGATTTAAGAATTCAAACTGTCAATAAAATAAAACAACTGAATAAATTTATATCTAGCTATTAGTACTATTAGAATTATATCATATAATTTGTAGATTAATTGGAAGACTTAACAGCGATATAACTAATATTTGGATACTATGATTGGTCATCCGTCCTGATAAATACCAACCGTACTGCTGTCGACAGTAGTTAATGATATTTAGGTACTAAGGTACAATTTCCTTCAGACTACTACAAGAAAGAATAAAAAATAAAGCATGCTAAAAGTAGCTAGTAGTGAAAAACTCTATTTTAATTTAAGAATTTAATCATAGAAATTACTAGTTAGTACACGTGTAAAAGTACTATTTTAATGTAGGTGTATATTGTTAATACGTTATTATTTACTATGCTTAACAAGGGAAAAGCCTACACATGCCCACATATGGGTAGGCACGTAGAATGAGTTGTTTAATGTGAGACCTGTAAATATTTGCTTCGTAATTTTATGGCAGTGTTAATGATGTGTTTGCGTGAATGTCCATTCGATTGTTGTGTACCGCAAATGAAATAAAGAATTCCAATATAACGGAATGTTTCCTGCAGAAAACATTATCCACATTGGATCTCAGATAAAACGTTTTAATCATTGGTGACATACAGGTTAGCGACTAGCGTATTTATTACGTGGGCATATGTAAAGCTTTTTTGCATAGTTAGCCACCCCATTCAATTTTCATTTACTTACATATGTTTTTCCACTGCACACAAAAACAGCAGCATTTTAATGCTAGGTCATTTTACACTTTTTAGACAGAGAGTGTTGCATTCAACTTGTATTACTTGCTTTCTAAATGCATTACATAGGACATTATTTGGAATAATTCTACATAGAACAAATTGGAAATGAATGTGATTAGAATTTCAAGCATTAGCAATAAACACGGCCCTGGACAATAAACAGATTGTAATGCAAATAGTAGCAGGCACGCAAAAAGCCGCAGATTACGAAAAATGATTTAAAATGTGAAAAATTGCTGGTATAAAGCCATTAATTAACTTGCATTGACAATTTAACCCACTCACAAAGTACCTATTTATAATCTACAGGAAACGAAATCTGTTAGGATATGTGTGCATTGTGGAATCAAAGCTACCTACAGATGAAAAGTACTATTCATGTAGCCATTTGATTACCTAGTATTGTAAATATCGTGGGCACCGGCTGTGTAACCATGTTATGTGGCGTGGTGAGTAAGAGATTTCAAATCCCTTTATACAGTTGTATTTTGCATTAATCGTTCTGCTCTACTTGTTTACTATGTAATTTTTAGGCGTGGGAACACTACTAAACACTTGAAGATCACCCGACCCACATAATTTCCTTTCCATCACACATTACCGTATTTTACTGTAATATATGACTATGTTGTGTTCCTACACACATTTCTAAACAAAAATACAATTCTATAAACCCATTTGGAATGGTGATTACAGTGTCAGTACAATTCAACATTCTAATTCTGAAAGAAAACAAGACAAATGAAGAATAGTTACGGAGACAATAGTGCATGCTGGTGTCACAGAAATTACATTACAATCAAGTCGCAGAGACGCATTGGGTATCGTCATGATTCTGTATGTTAGAAGGAGAGCATGGCATATACGTACGTACGTATGTATGTCTTATAGACAACGTCATGTAGTCAAAGAAGCCATCTTTTTTGAAATGTGTTTGCTAATTCATTTTGTATGTGCAGTTGTATTTAATGTCTTCCTTATCCTAATCAAAGAATGGCACATACATCTATTTATGTCATAATACACATAAAGGACATTTCTTTCGAATCAACTGCTATTAGATTATATTATTAAAGTAAATCGACTGATTGCTCTCTTTTTATCATTTCGAGACACATCTCTATCTAAGTTCATAACAACTGTTTCTATCTTTTGCTTGTTGAAAGCGAAAGTTTTGCATTTATTTATCTTACACAATCTGTGAAATAAGTGAACATGAAAGGTTTCACGGAAGGTATGATCGAGTATGAAGTGAAGTATTTAAGAGCTTTTCCATTCATTACCGATCATGCAGGTGACTGAGTTTGCTTGTTAGTCTGGCATTCATAAAATCATAAAAAGCTAATCACTACTTAAGGCGATGTCTAAAACGTGGAGATTCCTTTGCTGCGTAGCAGTCGTTTGCCTTTACATGACTACCTTTTGTAAGTTCCATTTTCCTCATTATGCTACTATACTAGAACGTTGATTTGAAAGTACACATTCAATAAGAAACAACCTTTTCGTAATTTAAATTCAAAGTAGCTAAATACATCCTTTTCATCCAATATGTCTAATGAACAGATATAATGCAGGTACGAAATTTTTCCATTGATATGACATTAAATTTGTTGTCACCCGTTTTAGCGCCCACTGTTTCCGGGAAGGAAGTTAAAGTCCAAAGACACAAAAGAGGATTTGGACACGGAGGCGGGGGACACGGAGGCGGGGAATATGGGGGCGGTGG
>JABASI010000207.1:0-48424 GCA_019776505.1 Tomocerus nigrus
CTTGACATCAATAGAAACAATTGCAAAAACGTTGCTTTGTGTCCGTTTAGTCCTGTTAATTAGCAAATGTTGGTGTTTTCCTTGTCACACAATGATCTGAAACACGGAAAGCGTCTGTGATGTGATCTACATCGCCCACACTCAAAGCAAATGAAAGTTGAACTGGAGAAACACGTGTGAATCCTATAGTTCCCTAGTATAAACACTTTAGCATTGCTAAGCTAAGCTTTTATACAAAGCCGTCACAGTTTAATGGATTTTACATGGATATCCATTACGAAGGGAATGAAGAATACGGAAGAGATTTTAACCAGTACATGATTTAGTGATGAAATTTATTCTGAAGATGTGCTTAAATAGTTTGTAAGGATAGAATACAAAATCCGCCAGAGAGTTTATCCATTTAGTGATAGTATTAGTATGATCTACACAAGTTATACATGGAAAGTTTTGCTTGTGTTTTCACAACTATGTTCTATCCAAAGATGAAATTCAATTGAGTCTCACGTTGAAGAATTCCAAGGGATTAGAAGATATCTGTTGAATTTTCTAAGCTTTTCCAAATGATAAATGTTATGGTGGTGGAACGGAAGATGTTAACATTGTGTGGTGATTGTGTATACTGTGTCTGTATAAATTTATTTGAGGATTGAATTTTGATGGATGTGATGTGAATGTGCGAGTTCACTTCGGAGGATTGAATGACAAACGTCCGCTTCCTTCGGCTTTTCGAACATGAAAGAATGTGGAGACCAACTGCCGGGCTAGGGAGACCGGTGGATTTATCCTATTCTTCTCCCTCGATTTTGCGCATGGAACGAGTTTGCTGGATTCACATCAACCAAACGAAAGTAGTTAGGCCAAGTGAGTTCAGAAGAGTACGAGGATAACCAGGAAGGGAGACCTACATGTAAACTTTGTATTATTTAGAAAAGGGCTTAGGGTGTTAGTGGAGGCTGAAGACGAAACAACTAGCCTTAAACAGAGTCTCATCTATTCTTCTCACTTGATGCTTTATTTTTCCTTTCCTTCATCATGTCACGCTTATAGATCCTGCCGATTCTGTCCCTTGGCCCTTATGCCACCTCATAGTTATCTTGATGGTTTGTTTGTATGTTTTTTGTCCGTAATCCTACTTCATTCAATGAGTTGGATGAGTGTAGTACTTGTAACAATTGAAAACTATGTATCAAACAACCAACTGTATGCATACAAAAATATATCTTTGCACAGTATCATTCATTTATTTCTATATACTTTGATCATTGATCATTTACTGCTGTGAACCGTAGATATTTACTATTGTAGGCTACATAGACAGGTGGGAATAAATGATGTGAGTTTTAAGTCTCTACAATAGTAATATCATATAAGTCCATGAATTTTTTATCGAGATGTGTAGCTCATATTTACAACTTTTTTACTTAGCAATATAGCACAGTACCGTGTTACATAATGGCGAAACTTCGAATAAATGAGATTTTAGGGTGCTAGGCTATCTTCCATAATATGATACAAGTAAATACTTATATGTATATGTAACGGACAAAAATATCAAATAAGTAAAAGTATTTCTCATAAAAACTAAGTTCCATAAACCTTGACAGCTGAAAAGAGACGAATACTTGATATTTGAAATACGAAGGTACCAGAATGAACAATATTATTATTATGAATATTTTAATTCATGTTTAAATTATAGTTTATTGTATACTCTATGAGTTTTATAAACATAATAATATAACATTGTAATATGTCATTTAATATGTATTATGTTGACAAATCACAGTATATTATGACAAGTACATAGTGATGAATATATATGACTGTATTCAAATTAACAATACTTTTTGACATAAAATTTAGTGAAATAATATCAACATTTTCATTGGTATTCACAGAACGTGAGGTAGGATCTACAATTCTTTATGTAAGATATAATTCATTTACTGGAACTTATTATTTTGCGCTGTAATTCAAGAATAATGTGTAGAAGAGGCTGGAAATGGAATGACCTAGCCACTCCAAAAATCCTTGTGGTTTCTTTAGAGGTGGAGATACAGGAAAAATTACGGTGCTCTGCAGTTTTGCCAGAATCCAAGAATGCAATTTGAGGAAATTTAAGACTAGTCTTCCTTCGGTATCCATTATATTAGCAAGGATAGTTTTCAAATTCTCTGGGTAGAGAGTCAACGACAAGAAGATAGTGCAAAAACAAGCAAGGAATGTGCAAAATAAAATTGTTTGGACAAATACTAACACACAAAATTCAAAATATTAGCTTCATCAATTTTATCATACATTAACAGCTTAATATTCCAAAGGTAGCATTATTATTACTTTTAGCTGTGCGAATCGTTCTGCTCAAAGTTGGTTCAGTTTGTGATAATATTTTTGTTTTCGATAAGGCATTTTCATTTTCATCGCTAGATTTGTTTTCCATGATTTGGGGGGTTTTCACAACTTTCCCAAAAGTTACATAGAAGCATTGTCCATTGGGATCTTCTATTGAATGGGATTATAATATCGGGATGTTACTTTATCAGTGTTACTAAGTATGGTAAGTAGTATAGTAATGACGTTAGAATGAACAGTAAAAATTATTGTTCTCTATTTGTTTCTTACCTACGAGCACACCTTCACCAGTGTTTGTGTTTGAATTAGTCCGACTGAACAAAATCTCAACTTTTCTATCCTCGATTTCTATACTTTGTTTCGGAGAAACATTTTCATATTCTGCAATCATAATGGATATGTTTTAATTATTGATGTAGGTAATTGTGACATAATTATAATCATGAAGAAGTAATTATTACCAGTGGAATTTACAATAGCGTCCACTTGTTGCATGAACGTGACGATATTTTTTGCACATGAATAACTTTCGTCAATGCCCCATTGTTTTGCAGTAACCTCTTTCAATATTGGAATGAGATTGTTTCCTTTCAAATTAAGAGATTCTAGATTTTGCAGATTCGCAAAATGAACATCCACACTGCGGATCTAAATTAAGAAAACATTGAAAGGACTATAAGAATTTCTAACAATACTTACAGAAGTATGAAATAACTAAAAAAGGTTCGGGTTACGTATTTGAAGGTTGGTAAACGTTTAGTGTAATTATAAGCATACATTATTGTAACTGAGATCCAAATAGCGAAGATTTGTTAGAGATCCAAATGTCTCAGGAAGGGAAGAAAGGCAGTTATAGCTAAGATCCAGGTGCATAATATTCTCAAAACATAATGGAAAGTCTTTCGGCAGATGCTGAATAGAGTTGTGCGACAAATCAATAGTTACAACTTTCGAAAAACTCTTGATGCTTTCCATTGGCACTTCCACCAGATCTTCAAAACTGAGATCCAATTCATCATCGTATATTCTATATTGCATTTCGCCACTGCCTGTCAACATTATGATCCAATTAACGGTAAAATCAAAAAATATAGCAATTTTATTAAAAATCACAATAGAAAACTTAACACCAAACCAAAGTATGTTGAATGTTGTTAGTGCATGGTAAGTCAAATTGTTTTTCACATTCGTGGCACACTATTTTTTCCAAAATAGGTGATTACAGGTTTTGCCTGTTGTCTCATTTATCTCTGTCTCATCACCCGCAGCAACGTATGTCATGGACAGACTGCAAAATCTTATGTATAAAATCATGCAAAAAAAGAAATAAAAAAGTTCAACTAAAATCAAGTGTATTATAAAATTGCATATAAAATATTAAAAGTTGTATTTTACGATTTAGATATCAGTAAATGGCTGTTACGCAAAAAGAACAAATGAAAATGCTTGATAGTGGATTGTAATTTGTAAGTAACACGATGGAAGAAATGAAATTCTTTACTGTGCAGTATTGTGAATTAAATTACAATGGAATAGAGTAATTTTAAAACATTTCGATATACCGACCTACAGATAATTGGGCATAAGACTGTCGTTTAGATTTAACCTGGTTTTATATAACTAACGGTTCGAAGGACTTTTCTGGATAGGTATTCCGTGTACACGTACACTCATATTATATCATGTTGATATTATTGGTACTTTAAGGAGTTAAAATACAAAGAGATTCACATAAGACAACCATTTTTACAGGTAAAGAAAAGAAGCTCCTTAAAATGAAAAGATGACTACAGGTAGGTGTGTATGTAGGTGACTTTTGTATGCTCCAATTTGAAATGCTATGTGTAGTCTGTTAAAATAAATTCTGCTTGTTCGCCATCTCCCGACTTAGCGTAAGCAGGTCTAGGAGTGCCAACTGCAGTAAGTTTACAGAAAGGGACTGAAGATGTTGTAGTCACATAGCTGGCTTGAGTTTTGTAGTATCGCATATCGCTCGTATAAGTTCTAACATTTAAACGAGTATGTATTGTATAAGGATGAAGGATTAAAATGATATTGTTCATTGTTCCTTTTCCTTTATTTTATAACAGCACCAGCATCCTATAAACATTTATATACTCATGTCGTTTTGCTTATTATATACGTTCTTATAAACATATCACGATTATGTAACAGCCTTTATTTATATATAAGTCATTCATTTATAATAACATGTTTGTGAAGTGTATAGTTTGCAGGATGTAGCAAGCAATATTATATACGCTTACATTTACATCACATGCAAGTAATTCTTTATACTTATTATTATATACAAGCAAAGCAAAGCAAGGGAAATGTAATAAAGCCCATATATTTTATAGCGAGTCGAGACGATTGAGGATGAGAGGACGTCATATGAAATGAGAATACGGCATATACATTCTGTTACAGTTAATGCTATTACATTTCAGTCTATACGAAGTTAAAGAGATGATATAGTAGATTGGCTTTGTTTTCTGCTGCTGTGTCGTGTCGCCTGCCAGCCTATGTGCCTATGGTGGTGAATTGTGAATGGTTTGGTAAAATCCTCCTCAGGAACAGTGAATGAAGTGAAGAGGAACAGAGGAAGAGAAGTGAACTGACTGAACTGCTGACCGCGGAGCTGCGGAAGTTGGATTTTCTCGACAAATTGTGAATTTCATATCAACTGTCAACTAACAACAAGAAAGAAATGGTATCACATATCAATCTTGAATTCTGTAAGTCCTCACTTAGTCAAAATTATTGTTTAACGCAGTACTAGTGTTCGATTTGTTTGATTTAATTATAATCACCTCTACTACTTATACGATTTTCTATTACTTTGGTTAATCCCTGTGTTAAGAAATAAATAAGTTCGTCACATAATAATGAGTTCACATTCACAAGCAAGTAAGTAAATAAAACTATTTGTTAAACAAAAGGAAACTTATTAGGATTGCTACATATAATTTAAACAGTTAATTTGGATAGTGACACTAAAAGAGCGTCATTATTGTACTCATATATCGATTCGATACATAGGTACATAATAATGTGTTTATTTTATTCGTATTTAATAGCCTACAGCCTATATTCATTAGTGGTAAACACATCCGTTTAATAAAACCTTTACATTTGTACTTACTTGGATGGTTCTGGTTTGTTTCGTGATATCCTATCTAAGTCTACATGTCTGAAATCAATTACATAATGCATATGGACTTTTGTATGTGGTCATCTTATATAAATGACCACAGTTACCAGTTTTTTGAATGATAATTTCAGTCAGTAACGAAGTAACCATTATTTATATTGCTACTTGTTGTATAATGGGAAAAGGAAGTGACCGGAAGTGTACTGCAATGTAAAGCATTAATTTCTTATATTTAAGCTGAATTTTCTTCTCAGTCGTACCGTTGTAAATATTGTCAAAGAGATGTTATCTAAAAATACATAGTTCCACATGAATTTCAAATATGAACATAGCTTTCCAACTGAGTACATTACACATAATAAAGTAGATGTGCTTCCGTAAACTGCCCTGTCAAGAATCGATTACACCTTACACCTACACCTTTACTTGGAAGTTGGAATTGGAACAGCTATAATACTGTAGATAATATTATTACCATTATCCTGTTTAAAGCAAGATATAACCTATGATTTTTTAGTTGTAGGTAACTGAAAAGTGGGTGGAGAGATATATGTAAAAATCATATAGGTTAGGTAACATTGTGCATGCCTACAAGTGTTTTCACAAAAATGGAATCCTACAGTAATTCCTGCTCTGTGTAGTTGTTGATCATTTCTATTGTCCGTCCGACTGAGTCTTTGAGTGTTATTGAGGTCTGTTGAAGTGGATTTTGTTATATAGATTTAGAATATCTTGACCAAAATTGTTTCGTACATCAAACAGTACTACTTAAAGGACAAAAACAGTAGTTCATTTTACATTGTTACATAATAAGTAGGTAAGACTATGTAATTAATTACACAGTGTAATTTATTACTGCTTGTATTTGTAACGATGAAATCGTTCTTATAAAATGTATAATGTATTAAATGAAAAAGATGCTAATTAGTAAATTCGGTTTTCAATAAATTGCTTATTTTGCAGGAAATGAAGAGATGAAAGTTAGGGGAATGGCGGGTAATAACCGGGCACAGACGAAGCTCCCAGCATCTCAGAACAACATTTCGTCCTTATTCTCAAAAATTCATGGAGCCTTCTCGGAAGCAATGGCCCCTCCGAAACTCACCATTGACAAGAGAACGTTGGAAAAGACATGGAAATTGATGGACAAAGTGGTCAAGCTGTGCCAACACACTAAAATGAATCTAAAAAATTCCCCTCCTTTCATTTTAGACATCTTACCGGATACATACCAACATCTACGTTTAATTTATTCCAAATACGAAGATAAACTCTTAGCCCTAAATAACAATGAATACTTCAGACTTTTCATTGAAAATCAGATGAGCAAATGCAAACAGGCCATAAAGTTATTTAAAGAGGGCAAAGAGAAGATGTTTGATGAAGCATCTCACTACCGGCGAAATTTAACCAAGTTAAGCCTTGTTTTCAGTCACATGTTAAGTGAACTAAAGGCCCTTTTTCCTAATGGGATTTTCACGGGAGATCAATTTCGAATAACAAAATCTGACGCTGCCGAATTTTGGAAAAGCTCTTTTGGAAACAGGTTAGTTGAACATGAGGGAAGAATAAGATGAGATAAATGATGATAAATATATTTACCGTAATATTGAACCACTTTACAACAGCCGTTGCTTTAATCATTTCTTTACGAATTTTCTCACAAAAAATAATTACAATTATGTATGTACCCTGGAATATTAGTGCCGGAAATCCTTCGGATGTTGCATTTGTTTGCCATTCCGGTTCATTTCACATCCATAGGCTACACGCTAAAAGCATATGAATCATTCAGTAAACAGATCAATAAAATAATGTCGTTTCATTAATCATTGTTGCAGGACCACTGTTTCATGGAAGCATTTTCGACAAACACTGAGTGCTGTTCATCCAATCAGCACAGGACTGGAAGCCATGGCTCTTAAGTCAACCATAGACCTTACTTGCAACGATTATATTTCCAATTTTGAATTCGATGTGTTTACCAGGTAATTAATTATATGTCCGACAAAACGGATTTTAGAAAACTAATTTTTCTCATGTCTGAATTTATTGGATCTTACTTTTAAATTCCCATGTTAATAATCTTAGACTTTTCCAGCCATGGTCTACTTTACTAAGAAATTGGCAAATTCTAGCTGTAACGCATCCTGGATATGTTGCATTTTTAACGTACGATGAAGTTAAAGCTAGACTTCAAATGTACATTAAAAAACATGGAAGGTATAATATGATATCCAGTTGTATTTAGTAGTTATAGTATGTAGTCCTAGTAAATTACTAGCAGAGCGTGCTATGAAAATGAAATGTCCAATACAAAACTTTTAGTTGATACTTGATAGCTATTTATCTTTGTTGAGCACTTGTGTGCAGCATAGACTATTAGGAAATTTTCGGGTACAGCACTCTGACATCTTTCCATGTGGATAATGATTTATGATAATATATATTTGATTTACAGCTACGTGTTTCGGCTTAGTTGTACTCGATTGGGCCAATGGGCAATCGGTTACGTGACAAGTGATGAGAACATTTTGCAGACTATTCCTCAAAATAAATCTCTGTGCCAAGCTCTTCTAGACGGATTCAGAGAAGGATTGTAAGTTTTAGAAAGAAATTGTGACAGTTACTGTGTTAATCAGTTTCTGTCTATAGTGTGCCTAATCCGCTGTATTTTATTTGCATGATGTATGAATGTAATCCTAGTAATCCCTCATTTTTGCAAAGGGGAGGGATTGTCACGTTTATATATGAACTAGTTATGTGCTTATGCTGCTATTGTTCATCTTTTATATTCTTGCATAAATATATTTCAATGAATTGAATTGTACATGCGAACTTGTTTCCTGCCATGACAAATACGTGAACAATGAAATAAAAAGGAGGATGAAATGACTAATGCATAAAAACGTTTATTTCAGTTATTTGTATCCGGATGGTAGAAATGTGAATCCAGATTTATCGCAAGCAGTTCAGCTGGCCCCTGAAGACCATGTAAAAGTATCTCAAGAACAATATGAACTATATTGTGAAATGGGATCTACTTTCCAGCTCTGTAAAATATGTGCTGAAAATGACAAAGATATTCGTATCGAACCATGCGGTCATTTGTTATGTACTCCATGTCTGACTTCATGGCAGGTGAGTGACCTTAATATATAAAATGATCACTTTGGCTATACTGTTATAAATTTTGACACATGCCAAGCATTTCCGTTTGATGTCATTAAAGAAATGCTTGTTAAAACAAAACAATAGCGCAATGATGTGGAACAGTGCATTTGTATTTTCAATGAAACCTTTACTGACGTGTATTCAGAATTTTTGTCTAAACTAAAAAAGTTTGAGCAAGTATACGCAAGTGTTTATATGATAGTAGTGTTAAGACATTATTTCCCATCATTATCCCCCATGATAATGTATACTAGCAGTTAATCCATCTCAGGAGACTGAAGTGGTCTTCCGAAAAAGTAAATTGAAAACTTAATATTAACAACTAATATATTTATATTTCAGGAGTCGGAAGGTCAAGGCTGTCCATTTTGTAGAGCAGAGATTAAAGGAACTGAATCAATTGTCGTTGATCCATTCGATCCTAAAAGACAACATAAGGCTGGTTCAACAGGAAACTTGGTGGATTTGGACGAAGACGATGAGGTAGATGAGCACCACCTGCAACACTCACCTGTGATTGCATCTTCTTGATGCCCCTTTTGGGTTTTGCTCGTTTGTATGTATGTTTGCTAGTGCTAGTGTTTTGTTGTTTCAAGAACCTATCGTCATTTTGATTTGACTATTGAATGTGCCCTCTATAAATCTTTTCCCCTTCGGTTTTTATTTATAATTTACAATTCTATGGTATAACAGGGAGCCTCGATCTTTTATTTTTGCCTATTGTATTGCACAGTCGAGATGAATCACATTTACATTTAATTGTTAGCTGTCTGTACGAACGAACATTTTGTTTGTGTTGCTTTTTGTCTTAAACATCACATTATGACACTTACATTTTACCAGCACACTACTTATTTATACAAAAGCGTTACAAACAGTGGCTATAATTTGCATAATTCAGCAATCGCTGAGCAAACAAATCGACATTAGAGCATGTTACATTACATCACAGTATAGTGTACCTGTACATGTTATGTAGTTCATATAGACTCATTGATCTGACATAATATCTTGCATAATCACAATTGTTTTTTATTAGAGTAGTAGTTGCTAATTTCGTAGATTTGCGTTGGTTTTATATAACCTTTAGTCTCTAGATAGAAAGATTTTCTATTTTTCGTCATAAAAGATAGATTTTTTTCGTTTTTCTAACAAAACAAGTTAAAAAAATAATGCGACTGTAGCAATTGGAAAGTTTTTCCAATCTAGCTAGCTCCTAAAGCACAACTTTGACTTAGTAATTAATATGCGACTCATCGGCCTTAATTACACAGCTTCTTGCAGAGTTGTTATAATTCTAAAAGTTACTAAAGTCAGTAAGTCAGTGAAGCTGAACAGAAAGTACTCAATATTCCTGAATATTCACATCACAATTTAATTAGCGTTAACTTATAGCCAGTGCACTTGTATTAAATTAGTAAATTTTTAAGTTTTGAATCATCTGTACTGCAATACAAATAGATTAAAACTGTATTGCATGTATATGGCTGAGTAGAACTGATAATTATATTTTCGCAATGATCTGCAAGCAAGGGCTAGACAGATGTGTTTACAATAAAAGATACATAGAAAACCCTTGTTAACACAGATAGTACTTGCTACATATATAATATTATAGTCTAGCCGGTATCTCTGTGCCAGTGCCTTGTATGGAATTTAAGAAGCAAATAAAATAGAACAGTAAAGTTAAATGCTAGTCAATTATTGGATTAATTAACAATTATCTTACAATTAGTAGGTTAAAAAACTGACACTCACTACTCACTACATGCATAATACACGAAACATTACAATTGACAGTGTTACTGTAAAAGTTACTTCTGAAAAAGCATTTAATGTACAACCAAAATAGCTGATACAACACACTCAATTTTATTACAATTATTATTATTAAATGCTTAGGTATATCAATGTGTAATTAGATTGTTTGTACTTATGTCGTAAGTCGTACGTACGTAACTTTAGCTAAAAATTATAATAGTAGTTAGCACCATTATTTAATTGTTTATTAAAATGCGACGCGTTGATCATAAAGATACCTCATCGACTGACAGAATTGAATGAAGGAGAATGTAAGTATCAAAATGAATGTTCGTTTGTCTTGTTGATAATGTGTGTCTGATTTAAATTATTGTAAGTTAATTACGTGTAAATTACAATAGTATACAAGTTTAAAGCGTATGTTAATGAGGATGATCATTTGTGCCGTATTTTAATCGCTTTGTTTGTTTTCTATAGCCGTATATTACACAAATTAATGATACATACTAAGGGAAAGTACAGTTATATACTTTACCTTAATACATACCATATGAAAATGTAGTTGTAGATTAGCTTGGTTATAATGATGTCAAAGCATTAATGCTTTCTACCTAATAATAATTATTAGCAAACACAAGTTTACTGTAATATGTACATTATTATGATTAATTCATTATTGTAAATAATTATAATATTATTATCGCATGCTGCATTGCATTGTGAAAATAATGTGATTATCCATCACCATTTTGATTATTATTAGTAGCAACAACCTTAAAGCAATGAATGATAATATATATTATATTATTATTATATTATGATTACTTAAGACTTGAGATTGAGAATGCTAGTAAATATTCACAAAATTGACATAAGTGTTTGTTGATAAAGCTATCATTATTTTTCGTTAATGTTGATGTTGACCACAGGGCTGATGTGAAGTCTCATTGTCGGTGTTAGCTTTCTGATTGCAGTTATTTTTTCCATTCATTTTTATTTACGTACGCATAGGTACACGTTTGTTTCGTCATTTTTGTAATTGGTGGAGTATACTTAACGTAAAAAGTTCCTAGTACATGTTCAAGATGGGTGCATCTTTGTGGTAGATATGTAGTGTTTATATTGCTTATTTACATTTACCTTGCTAAATTCATTCTTAATATTTATTATTCTATTTTACACTTAATATACGTTAGTTACACTTATATACGAACATGTTCCGGTATAAAAATGTTGGATTGAAAGGTTACGTACGATGAAGTAGGGCTCGGATTTACATGCATTTAAGGTTAAGTATTACAACAAAAGTAGTCGAAAATTTTACATATTCCAAGGTTTTAGTATATATTTTATATAGCGAAAGTCATAATACATATATCATAAAAGAATGTTTATATATAAGGGGATAAATTATGAAACGATAAGAAAAGGTGTGACAGCCGTTTTTTAAATTCCAGTATTTTTCACTGTTACTTCATAGTTAAAATTACCTTTATGATTATGAGCTGTTTATATGCTTTCATGTTCCACTGTAAGGAAAAGACACGAATTCATGGGCAAGATGTAAAAATTGAGATGCGATAAGGTAGATTCTGATAGTCCTGAACACAATGATGATTGTGTATTTACGACTTCGTGAGTAATGGGCGGAAAAAATCAACGTCTCTTTGCATTAGTGATGTAAACTAAAAATAGGGATATACTTGCATGTCTCGTCTTTCTAAGACTTTTATTAATATGAACATTGTCATCGTCATTTATTAGTAGTGCAGGTGAATAGATATCACTCCTAGATGTTTACAGTCAGTTTTTTTGGAATACTAAGTATCAAGCAAGTAACGATTTCTCCGTGTTCTCAATTTAAAAACTGCTTTTTAGAGATTGAATAGTGATCATAATCATAACATGATGAGCGTAATAATCAATGCCTTATGTATTTTTCTCTTACGATAGAATTTTATTTTGAAGTAAGGCTCTTCCACGGCTCCCCAGAACATGGCAAGTTATGAAATGTTACAATTACGGATTATCTTGAGAATTATGCATCCATCTTGTTTGATTTTCTTGTGTCTTACAAGTACATAGCTATACAGATACACTCCGATACACGTGTGCACCCCTAACTAACTGAATAATATTTGGCTAAAACTTGAAAATTGCTCTTTGACCCTTGAGTTTGTCCTGTTTTATCTTGGATCTCACAATCAGTTAATATAATGCAATAACTCACGTGTAAACTAAACGAGTGTGAACACAATGTTAATGAAACGATCCATGAAAAGTTGTTAGTATATACGTTGGTAGTTACGTAACCTTTTGTAGTGGAATACTTTGATCTCGTCGTGAAGCTTGATGGTCACGTTTCAATGTAGACTTAATTGTTGCATGTCCTGAAGGAGAGTGTAGAGCTGAGTTGTTTCCAATTTACGCTTTTTTTGTACTTTAACTGAAAAGATGTAGCATGCATTGCATTGGGTTTGCTTCTTCTGGGATGACCAGGCTAATGCTGCAATAAGTAAAGCATATTACTTGTCTTGCGAGGGGAATCTCGATGTCCTGTTCTCTAATGTCCAAAATGACGTAAACCTTTGTTGTAGTGAATTGAGTCGAAAAGCATGTTGGTCGTGATGCACAGTTTTCTAGTATTCAACTCCTTTTTTCTTGTTCTATCTCAACTCAATTGAGTTTTCTTGATCTTGCCTATTGAAGCCGCACTATTAGTATGTAACGTACATGCACATCTATACACATATAGCTTAATATCATTAGATGTAGCATCTTCCCCTACCTTTTGCCAGTTACCACCACCAACCACCATACAACACACGCATATTATATGTACATACTATATACAATATACTCATAACATGAAGATCCTCTTTCCAGTGAAATATCAGCAAAGGCTAGCCGTATCTTTTGTTATTTTCAAGTTCCTCCTCCTCTAATGGCTACATATAGATTCTTAGATCTAACTGATTCTTTTACGTGATTTTCGATATAGCTAATTTATATAAAGTGCTGCTGTAGTGTATATCTAGATAGTTGACTTGACAGTGATGATAATATTGTGAGTTAACATTCTGGACGCTTTCTTGGCCACATTCTTTATTCAATACGATACACTCAGTGAGTGAGAGCATCAGCCTTTTCGTTTTCTATTGTCTGCTGCCTGTACGTACATACAATGCAATGTTGTCTATGTGACATTTGGTGGTAAAAATCGGGGATCTTTCTGCAGGATGCAGGAAACTGGAGTCATGTCAACAATTCCTTGCAAGCCCTCGCACTTTCTCCACGCTCTGAAACGCCAGAAAGCCGAGTAAGCAATATATCTGTCCGTTTTGTTCTACCTTTCATGTCTCATCATCTGTAGTGAGTAGATGTACTTCATGTTCCAAGTGTTTCACGTACCTGAACTAAATTGTAAAGTAGATAATATTATTCCAACTACCTATATCCATGCAGTAGCCACTTACCCAATACGAATGATATCCTCTTATAATAATTTCATTCATATCTCCTTCTACACTTTCTACTTAAGTATATTATATTCTCTTATCACAATGAAAATAAATATCTTTTTTTTTGCCTTATACGCAAAATACGAACGTATAGCAATTTATGTGTTACAATTTACAATTTAATATGCCCAACTAATTAATTAGAAACACCGTGGCGTGGTGAAAGAGAACCGTTTTTATCAAGAAACCTATGCCATATGTGTGTCATATGGCATTTTTTAAATCTATCAAACTATCTACTATCTATTACAAATACCGGAATATTATTTGTTGTGATATAAGAATGAAATGGGCTACAATTATTAAAATTTATTGTATTTTTTATGTATTTAATTTTGTGTTCCTATTTTTAAAGGAAGTAAAATTATTATCATTGTTTTGGATTAGGTTCCTTTAGATTTGAATTGTGAATGAACTATGAATTCATGCTAAGTTCCTTTTCAAGTAACGACAAAGCCCCATGTAAACGCAGCCAATAACTTATTGTGAGTCTCACAATGTATTGTGTCGGAGTTCCTCAATTCCTCAATCCAATAATGAACTATTTTGAGCATACCCTTCTTAAAGTCAATGTATTATGTATGTATTTGTAATGTAACTGTAATGTTTAAGAATTGTGGTGATGTACATGTACATAGGTTGTTTATGTATTCCAGTCTCAGTATTGTATTACAATAATATTATTTGGTCGTCTCACACAAGTCCTGTACGTATGTCTCTCTCATCGTCTCTTCCCTCTTGCTTGTTCAGAATAAAAAGAAAAAGTTGAGAAGTAGATGTTTGTATTCTGGTGTAGTATCACCTTATAAGAAACTAGCTGTGTAGTATATAAATTATGAGTTGGACTGGCTGGGGTTGCTTTTTTCAAGAGTTGTTCAATAGAGCCGCAGACAATAGACGGTGGCAATAGCAGTTGTTTATTGTCGTCTGCTATGTTAATATTCACATCTTCTGTGACTCTCTATGGGGGTATTTTTCTGTCTTTTTACTTTCTGAGTCCTTGCAGAGTAGAAAGAAAGGACATATTATGAGATAGATAGTGGGGAAAAGATGTGATGACACTACAACAGTCATGGAACAATGGGATATAATGTAACTTTGGAATAGAACATAATAATAATCCGTAGGAGAGTAGAGTATGGTTGACTCTGTAGTGTACCGTAACTGTGAATGCTGGAGAAGAAGAGGCGACTGTATATTTTGGCATCTTTATGTTATATGTCGGAAGATGCCCGGAGCGTGTAGCTATATTATTATAGCATAATAATGAGTGGGGAAGTCAGGAGAAGAGATGTGAATGTGAGAGCTGAATATAAAGATCCTTTCCCATTCTTTTCTTATTATAGAAACAAGGAAAGAGGACAAGAGGTGAAATGAGATGGAGAGATCTCGTCGGAAGTAAATAAGTAACATTTTGCGTTGAAGTATATTATTACTGTACATCAGTAGCGGAGATTTTCTTTCCTGTCTTCATTGTTACAGCGAGAGAATATTTTATATAGCTCTAGTATATACATATCCTATGGGAAAGGAGAGTTCTTTTTTGACTGTCTTTAAGGAAGAGGAATGAATTCCTTATTATATCTATGTAGTTGTAGTTTTATTCAGTCTGGGAAGCATTGTGGAGTGTGGACCGTGGTTTTATTTTGAAGTAATGTTCCGTAATGTCCTTTGTGATTTTGTTTGGGTTCTATTGCATTATTACAGGCAGAAAGTCGGAGTCCGGGAACGACACCAAGGGAATCACCTCGAATATCTAGAAGAGATTGTTCAGAGTTAGAGTATGGCCTTAGGATCGGCTACATCAAACAAAAGCACCACCACCAACACCACCACCAGCAACAGCAACAGCACCATCATCAGTCCCAATCCCAACCACTCCAACACCAAATGGTTACGGTGGCTGTTGAGCCCCTCATATCTCTAGCTGACGACTGCTCCTCATCTTCTCAAATTATTGAGAATAGCTCAAATGTGACTGGGACACCATTGACTCCGATTCCGGTTTCGTCGACGTCCACGTCGAATATGCCTCCACCCTTGCCTCCACGCAAATCCTCCCCATCTCGAACACCAGCTAACTCCTCCAATGGGACCTCTGCCGAAATTCATGGCTCCTCTTCTCGGTATTCAACTATTATCATCTTTTAAACTAGGACAGATATTATGCAAAATGCAATGCTATTCTTCAGTGTGTGTATCTATTTTATGAATGGATATGGTAGCGAAGAAACCAAGTAGAGGAAATAAGTGTACTGTCTTTTTTAGTCCTGGCAAACCGCAAGTGTTCGGAAGTATATAACATTTTCTTTTACTAAATTCCTATTTACTATACAGTGCACTTATGTAGTTACTGTTGTCTCTGTTGTCATCTTCTTTTGACTAAACAAATGGCTATCTACTTTACTTATTCTGTTTGGTTCTGATGGAGTGTTGGCGGATCTTTTTATCCATGTCACTGAGCCTGGGTCCCAGTCCCAACTGGGTTATTTTCTTGTTGAATTAAACTTTATATTGATTTTTTACAAGACCTTGCATCCCACTAGCATGTTGACGTCCTCTGTTAGAGGGTGTCAAGAGAAATCTCGAGTGCTTCCAACTAAACTTCTCACTCACTCAGTTAGTCCTACAGAAATGTTTGTATTTGTACTTCAAATTGGATCTTGCTGTGCCATTGTGTATTCTATGGATAAGAACTTATTGCAAAAACTTTTCTTTCTTCAATACTTTATATTTATGTACATAATACACATTACACATACAGACACAACCAAGAATCTCTTATGCTATGTATCCCTCTATTCTGTCCATTTCATATATAGACATCTCAATTCATTCTGTATATCTAGAAAATATTATGCAAGCATATCTACTATTAAATATATTCCTATGTATATAAATCTTATAGATATACCTACCACATCAATTACTTACTATATATACTTACATTTTCAAGGACATTGAATGATTTGCGTAGACATTTATTTTTATTCTTATGTAGTTCTTGAACAGAATAGAACTTTTGGATTTGTGTCAAAGGAATATTTGGAAACTTACCGCCTTTATCAATATCTATTTCATTAAAAATTGCTCTGTCAAATGTATGGCAGACAGAGATATTTTTGGTTCACTTAAATTCACCTTACTCCTTACTAAAATGCACACACCAGGAAACTTTGAAGTTGAACGAGATCTTCTAGGTAGAAAGTATGTCCTAGTTTTCAATTCCCGTTTGTATGGACAGTATGATGTCATAAAGGATTCTAAAATACATCTACTACGGTTCAGCAAACACGAAAAAGAAAAAGTAAAACCGGAAAAAAGTTTTTCATGAATACTTACTCGACTACATAAAAGGACAGAGACGAGAGTAGAGAGTAGCCACCCTACTGAATGAATCAAGAGAATAAGGTTACGATATTGGCATATTGATTCTAAGTTTCCACCAAGTGAACTTTCTCTGAAGATTATCAATGGAGTCTCGCCTTTTTGGGTTTAGTTTAGTATGAGAAGGAGAAATCCATAGAATGGATTATTTATACTAATACGCTAAACATTATCTGTCTGGAAACAGATAGAAAACCTCAGTATCATTATAAGACAACCGTTCACTCCCAATAAATCGTGTTAAAAGAAGAGAATGACTGTGTACACAAGTCCTAAGTGATGAAAAATAGAAAACCATAAGGGAAAATTCCAGGAACGGCCAAATATTATTAGCACTGCCTATTCCAAAAAAGTGAAATTATTTATAAAAATTATGCTGAGTATCAATGCTTTCCTTTTCTTGGGATACTTTCAAGAAATACGATCTAGTGGTTGTACTTTGTAAAAGTAAGGAACGGAATGTAAGGAACAGCTCTGCTCACGGTCTCTTTATTTTTCAATACCTATATAACTGTTCTATATTTATGCTCTATACAAATAATGCATCTGCAATTGAAAAATAAATATTGTATTAACATTCGGAATTCGAGGAAGAAATGTTCAATAAGTATTACGGTACACCAAAAATAGAAATACTAACAATGAAAGCTGAAACATTAAATCGATTGTCTCTTTTGTAAGAGATTCTATTGTGAGGTATCTAATACTGAGCCCCATTGTATTTATGTAAAGATATGAATTTTGTGTGTTTATTTAGTTTGGCTGGAAATGGGGAAGGGATGCGAGAAAATCTACCTGCACCGAGAATACATCCACGTCCTAATAATGGGCACAATGGTAGTAGTAGCAGTAATGGTGCCACCAGCACAATTTCAGCCTCTACATCGGCGAATTCTAATGGATGTGAAATGGATAGTGTCATCAACGCGACTGGGTTGTTAGACCGAGGTAGGTTCCCTCTCACCAAAGTGCACTTATGCTTTTCTTCCTTTCCTTTACTTTTAGCCTAGGAAAATAGAGTAAAAAACAAGGCTTTGTTGTCTAATACTTTCCATTGTGAGATGCCCATCCTTTGAAGTGCTTTTCCTCGTTAAGTTTCGCTGCATAAAGATGAGGCAGAGATATTACCGAGAACATTTGAACTTGAATGCAAGCAATTTGTAGATTCTCAATAAGTATAGGATTATTTTCATAGAGGATATTTGCTCTGTGGTTATGAGCATATCCTTTAAAAGGTGTAGCTACACTTAAAACGGGGATATTACATGAATATTTTACTTGTATTGCTAGCAAAAGAGGTGAAATGACTGCAGTTGACTACTTGGAATGAAATGAAATAGTTGCCAAAATTTAAAACAAAGCCATCAGTAAAAAACGTGCTTGCCACTTACAACTTTCTTGGAGTTGCGAAATGAAAGACGTACTTTGACTACTAGGACAGATATTACTTGGATAAATAGGAGAGAAAATAAGTTTAAGTTACAGCACATACTTGTGTATTGTTTGTGACGATGTTTAGCAGTGAGATTTTTGAGGAGAGTGTATAGAGTCTCTCTGTGTGAGAGTGAACGTAACCTTTGTATTATTTGTATTTCCATTGCCCAGTGAGAAACTTTAGTGTGCGGTGGAATGGTGTCCTTGTCTACAGACTCATAAATTTTAAAAGTATCTGATCCAACTTGGATGTAGAATACAGAGTAGTTTTATGTGAATTTATCTGTTGTTTTCTCTAACGAATGTCCCTAACCAGCAGAGTGATTCAGAGTAAAACTGCAATCTGTATAGTTTCATGCATGAAATCCCAAGCGTTGTTAGCGAGCTCATGTTCTTCGTTTAAATTCATAAATGTAGCGTAGTGAATTCAAGTACTAATGTATGTATTGTCGTAGATTTGCTTCTTTCACTCATTCGCTTCCATTGTTCCATTGTGCACTTGTTTTGTTGGCTACATTTAATGTATGTACGATACGTGCCTATAATATCTACATGTTAGGTAGTTGCATAACTTGCATAGAGGACGAGATCTAAAAAAAGTCATGTATTTTTTGCTGCTACGATTTACTAGGAGAAGCGGTGGAAAACGGTTATGACGTCCCGGCTCGAGTGACTAATATTGTAAATGTGAATAACAAAGACGGAGGGGCCCATTCAAATCCTCCCGCACCAGCAGTACCAATACTGAGCAGTAAAAAAGTAGAAAATTTCGCTGGTTTTCGTGTAAGTGGTGGACAAAGTAGACCAATGGCCATAATGCAATTGGCCCAACAGCAAATTCGCCATCAATCCTGTCCCTCTCTGAACAACTCTTCGGCGATAAGTCTTGCACTGCCCAAATCGTGTCCTACATCAGCAGCTGTGTCACCGAATTCTAGTCCTCACCTTGTTCTGCCTTTGATTTCGTCTTGTTCAAAGAACCTGCCAAGTAATTTAGTTGTGAGTAGTAGTTGTGGTGTAAGTGGAAATAGTAGTAGTAGTGCTAGTGGTAATTCCAGTAATTCTAGTGGTTCCAGTATTCTCGTAAGTAAAAATAAAGCCCTTCAACCGCCAAGGCATTCTCTACATCCTCAGTGTTCAGGGAAAGAGAGAACTCCTTCTTCCAGTTTCTCAACTCGCGTTGTAGTAAGTCGCGCACCCGCATCCACTAAAAAGCCGTCGACGACCAATGAAATATTGAATGAATCTTCTTCCAGCTCTCGACTTAAGAGTTACGGCTACGCTTTCGGACTTGGGTCGAAACTTGGTGCAAGTAGTAATAGTAATAGTGGTGGCTGTGGGAACTCTGACGTCCTGCAATTGACATCCGTCCCTCCACAAACAAAAATAAATTTTCCACCGGCAGTTGTCGAATCGGGGAATGGATCTTTGGTCGAGTCAACGAGTAACTGCACTCCCGCAGCCTCCTCCACTACAAACACAACATCCACCACTAACTGTGTCAGCAACGAAGAATACATGGGACAGCTACCCCTCTTGCCCTCCTCTTTCCTATCAGCAGTTGAAGGACCAAACTATGAGAATACAAAACCTGGAGATTTAGCTATTTTCCAAAAAAGAGAGCAGTTCAAAGATATTGTTTTGTCAGCCGAGAGTAGTAGTAGTAGCAACTTTATACGAAACGTCATCCTTCCCGCCTCCGCTTCTTCTGCTTCTTCTTCTTCTACCATTACTACCATGACTTTCGTTCCTGGAGCAGATGAAACGACTTCTTATGAAAACCTAAACATGGACTACATTGCAAAACTCACTGGAGAAGGGTATGCACAGGATTTGGTCATTCGGGCTTTGGGTATTACTCGAAACGACATTGATATGGCTCGTGATATTCTACATGAATTTGGCACGAGAGCTTCTTGAATGGAATCTATTTATTTTCATGCTAACCTATAGTCGAAAATGAAACACATACTAGTAATTACCTAAGCAGATAGATAGATAACATACACACTGGGAGTTATTTCCGAATAGGAATTCTTACTCTCCAGAGAATCATAAATACCATTAAAATATGCAGAGAGCTCCTCTGCCCTTTTACAATCTTTCGATATAGGTAACTTTTATGTCCATTTAGATAGACAAAAATACAGTGTCTCCTACTTCTTTTATTTTCAAAGTCAAATATCGAAATATCTACATGGGTGATTCAAAGAATACAATAGTAGTACAGCGAATACTACTTATCTTATCGAATTGCTCTCTTATTTCTTTTATTTCTTAACTATCGCTCGATTATACATTAGATGAGGATGCAAATGGGAGACTACACCATAGTCCACCAGATATTTTTCACGGATCACAACAAAACTTCAGTTATTACTTGCCACATTACACCAAAAGATGTATTTTGATTTCAGTTCCTTAGATTTCTAGTCTGAGAGCATAATAATAATATGATATTGGGGTGTTGGTAGATTACTACATAAATATATGCCAACGAGGGATAACGCAACGAGACCTTATGCTAACCTGAGGTACGACTATATTTTCCTTTTCTAATCTCCGCATATTAAGTCATAGTCATAATAATAGCCATAACCGTAAACATAAAGATTATGAGATGTACTATACTATGTGCCCTTTACCTAACAGACACTGTGTCTCCTTCTTCTAAGTATAGGTAACTACTATATAAGACACCATATATATTCAAAAAAATAATACGTGTAAGGGTACAATGTTTTACGCATATTTGATACAGTAAGTCATACTCTATTATTGCACATAATACATAAGCAACCATGGGTTTTCACCGGTAACATAATGATTGGTATAGGCACATTGATTAAAGATTCACTATTTCCTTCTTGCACGAAACTTTTTCTATGTGATTATTGTAATTGTGACAATTCATTCATTAATGCAATATTAAAACGTAAGTACTATGTTTCTACAATAAAGAAGCATACCTAATTATTAGATAGATAGTAATGATGTTCTAGGCCAATTCAATTGTGAGCTATTTATGTGTGTGTATGTAATGTAATGTAGCCGTGTCCTTTTAAGCATGTGTCTAAGTAAATTTGTTTGAAACGACATCTTAACAATGTTCACTCGCAAGTTACGGAATTCAAAACTGACTTATTAGTCGATAAAATAAACAAGACAATGCATGCATGCACTAGTAAATGACAATTAAGCTCATAATATAATATTCGTACTACTTATTCTAAGATTAATATTAAATCTGTAAAACCTTCGCATTTTGACTCGACTTTCTCCCTTAGGAGAAGGGGAGCATTATCAAAAGACTCGCAAATTTTCAGGTTTTTGTTTATCTACAGTAATTTATTTTTTTCTGAAACTAAATACCCTTTTCAAATGCGAATAATTATCCGACTCAGTGAAATATTTATAAATTACTATAAGCTTGCATGCCTTGTATTGAACATCACTGAATTGACGTACCTTGACTCATTCATTTATGCAACTACTATTATGTAGTATGTAAGTAGATTATATTTTATGATTTCAATTTTGTGTGTAGTACTTTTACTTTTGATTATTATGAGAGCAGTTAAGTATTTACGTTAGTGTTAGGGTAGAACGGAAAGCACAATGCTCATGCTTAAATACGTAAATGAAACTAAAGCTGAAGATGAACATACTGTACCAAACGTAAACATGATTCATAAAGCACAGACTGAAAACCATGTATTTTTGCTGCCGCAATAATTACATCTTCTACGTATTATAGAGTATGTGTACGTATAATTTATGGAAGATACTTTTAGTCTCTATAAAAATACTAAACTATAATTAGCAAATAGATTATGTAAAGGCCAATGTTGGTAGAGACTTATTGAAAATTCTGTTTTCAAGGTGTATATTATGTATGTGTATTATCTGTGTTAGTATACGTAATAAACCAGTATAAATGTAGTAAGTAATTGTCTAACAAACCTACCGTAAAATATGTGTAGGTATTATTATTACTTTACCCAATTTGTGGTCATTATTACTATTATTATGCAATAAGGGTGAATTGCAAAACAAATCTTACCCCACTAATTGCCCACTAGCTACCACCACTGACCACAGAGGACAACTGCATCGTGAAGGTATGTATATGCCTTGAATAATATAATTAGCGACTACCTAAGTTAAAATATGTGAATTATTTATTCCTACCGAATTTCCCAAAATATTTAAGTGATTACAGAAAGTAATTTCCGATACTCACATAGTAGTGCGATATGTAAGAGATTTAATGATTTCACAACACAGATTTTAAAAAATAGATTTTTACTTTGTACTTTGCTTTGAGGGGAAATGAATCACCTGTGAACTAACTTTTTTCTTCTACCGTTAATCGGTGAGCCGATGCATGTAAGAAATAGTAAGAATTTAATTAATTAATTAACTATGCTAATCCGAGACCAGAGATTCAAATTGCATGTTGTGTTTACCAAATTCTAACTTACATTTACGTACGTATCAGCCTTAGAGGCGCCCATGCATGATGTAATTGCAAATAAATTAAATACATTATGAGATTCCGGACTTCAGACAATATACGTACAACTGGACGTGATATCGATTATTACCTAATTGAATTCGATTATTTTTGCCGACATTACTGCCCACTGGTACTCGTAATTACATACTCTTGAATCCGATTAAACACAATATTTAGTTAATTCCCTTTCGTCGTAGTGCTTTAACTGTTTTTTAAATGTCTCTAAATGAATTCATCTAGTAAAATTCTACACCTACAAACGAGTAACATCATCGTATAATATTTGCATGCAGACTATATTATTATTATCTTGATGCGACTAAAAGATAGATAAAAATAAGCGTAATTAAATTGATGTTTACGTTAGTTCAAGTTGGTACGTTAAGTCAAAAGTTATGTACCCTGTGTATTACGTGTGTATATCATGAATCAATAATTATGTGATTTAATTGTATTATTTTTTATTCATCAGACACATAAGTAGCAAATAAAGTATGTATTTGAAGCTGTAGTTGTAAATGATGTAATTTTTATTGATGTTTAGGATGTTTATAGCTTGTATGATGTAATGCCATTTTTCAGCTAGTTTTTTAATAACAATCCAAGTTGTCTATCTTCGTGTTATTCAAGCAGTTACTGCTCGTTGTTGATGAAAATATTTTGGTTAGGTAGCGATTTTGTTTTGGCCCAGTGCAGTTGGGAGTGGGGACACAATGGGATTAGTGCTACAAGTTTATCTTAATTATGATTATGTATCTGTACAGCAATAAGTACGACTAACGTAAGTGATAATAACTCAAATTGCAAACGATGTTACTATATAATTAACTGGGATTAGTGTGTATATGGGTTATGCCATCTGAATTTGTGAACGAAAAGGGAGTCAACACAAAAACAAACTTACTGATGATCATTTAGAAATTAATGATGAGCGGATAAAGACTTACAACATTATTTTATGTAATAATGACTAACGCAATGCTTTAAGTTACCCATTAATACAATGTACTATGATAAAGTCAAAAATAAAATACATTACTTAATCGTGTAATTGTCGAAACTCAATTAGCTTACCACTTTCTCTTACAAATACTAAGACACTTTCACCGACCTTTCACCAGAATGTCTGCTGCAGTGTACACAGTGTCGGTGAAATATTTTACATGCAGTATAAATGTATTTTCTTTCATACCTGTAAATATATTTGTAATAATTCATACACTCATTCAACAAAATTCAATTCATTTATTTCTTATGGAGATACGGCCTATCGCACGGGATCGTCTTATCATGCTGAAGAAAATTGCTATTAGTATTGTACAAATATTTACTGTACAATGTAAAGAAGTGGAGGAGTCGGAGCGAGTCTATAAGTAAGTCAATATGTACTATTGATATTTGGTATTGGTAAACTGATTTTTGCATAAAACACTGGGCAAAAGATATAAATCCGTTTGACCTCGGAAAAGATGAATTGCCATTTCCGTTATTGGGCCAATTCGGGATGGGAAGGGCGAATGGTTTTGGTGTATTGCAATGATATTCATCAGGAATCGACTGTTAGGAAAAATATTACTTGCCAAAAGCCAATAGGTCAACTAGGTAGCTCAGGAGAAAGTAATATGTAAAGAGCTTTCAGGGCTGCCGAAAACCAATATAGATGTTTGTTATGTAAGAAAAAGGGAAGCCGATTAAGTCAGCTTGAATTTTGCCGAGATTGAATTGAATGTAAAATGAAAATTGGGGTTTGAGTCGAATTATAGTTATGCACCGATGCTATCTTTATTTTGTATACAGTGCACACAATATGCATTACCTATGAGTCTTTAGTTGATACTTTGTAGTAAGTTGTAAGTGAAAAGGGAAGCTTAAGTGAAAGCATCGGCCAGAATAGAAAGTTTCTCTCTGTGTAAGTATGTATGTATGTATGTATGTAGGGCTATGGATACCTAATGGTGAAAGTCGAGGAAGATGTATTGGTATTAGAGATGCTTGAATTTGTCATTTTCATTCCGGAGGGTTGTTCTCTTCCGAGGCAAGCCAAGCTACTGTCTACTTCCACATCCTATTGTATTATATCACTTTATAGCATTTACGTAAACCAAAGCACTACTTGACTTAACTCATGTTGACTGGCTATTGAAAAACTACATATCGAATTTTATTCCATTCCACTCGACTTGAACTTTCCTATCGTCTACGCTATGCTGCTCTGATGTGATTCCTCTTCGTTTTATCCATGTTAAAATATAACTAGGAAATTCTAGCTAGTATGCCAAAAGTTACCTACATATTATTCTATTTACACAGGCTGTGCTTCTATTGTAGCTAAATTCCCTATACAAATACTTACAAGGACTATAGCTACTATACCTAGGTATGTCTATCCATAATGCGTGGACTAGAGCGCTTTGAATATATTTCTTGCACTACAGACCACGAAGAGCTGGATCAGAGCACATCATAACAAGGAAAAAGAGCACAAAGTTTTTAGCTCATCCTCAGGCAAGAGTTCCAATGAAAATGTTACTTTAGAGCAATAGCATACGAGGAAAGAATGAAAGCAAGGGAAGTTACTCAATGCATTACAACCAAAACATTTCAATACAATACCTATGTAATGCATCTATGTTTTCCCAAATGCATGCCCAGGGAACCGTTAGTATGCCGAGTCACGTACGAACACTGAAAACTTTTACAAAAAAAGAACGATTTTTTCCTTATATTATACCTAGATGTATATTTCACCTCGAGCGTATCAAAGTGTGCAGCAATCTTTTTCTATATAGATATACCTTTGCATTTTGTATTGGCTAATAATAAGTGGGTTGGGTTACGTACTTCGGGAATAAAGGCACAATGACAATGACTAGAAAGCGTGCAATAGGATAATACTACCAGGATTGATAACTATTAAGAACAAATGTAGCTTTCGTTGCGTATTCACTATTTATTCTCATTGATTATTCTGACGAAGTGTCATGTCAAAAGCAATGCTGTTCCTAAAATTTGTCTGACATTTTAGGAGTGCACTGGGTGATGTATGTGTATCTGTTAGTTTGTATGATGTTTTACTTGAAAACACGTCTAGTAGATTTGCCCGATTCTCGATCATGTCCTGTCGATCCATCACTTCTATAAAGTGAACTCTCCTGTCGGGATTCCTGTTCAGGAGGATATGCGCGAGGTCGCTATCATTCCTTCCTTTCCTTTTGCTCCACTTCGCATTCACTTGATTCCACTTCACTTGGACCCCTACCACTATAGTAATTCCATTCCTATCTGAGCATTCATTGAATACCTAACTGTTTCAATACGGAAATAACTTTTACTCACATTCCCCTGGAGAATCACTATACTTATTTCGCTAAAATATTTTAGTTGCGTATACTATACTATGTATTTACCGTCTACGAATATCTACTAAAACGGATAACAATTAGAATTGAAAGTTTTTATTTTCCAATAAGACTTTTAGATACTCTTAGGGTCCGTGCTTACAGACATTATGCATGTTCCGATATCACACGATATGGTATTATGTAATGAATTAAAGTGGTCAAGTGGGCTGTCCACATCACTACAATGAACGTGACAGAAACTAAAAACTGTTTACCCTAGGGGTATACCTGTAGTACGTATATATTACTATCATCCGCTCCTTTTTGCAGACGACAATTTCATTCCTGCAACACTAAGTGTAATCCGATGCCACTGTTTTCCCTTCACACAATCCTTCATTATTTTCTTCATTTCACTTATCAGGTTCTTAATACTTCAGTTATAGATTCGTAGAGGAATTATTAAAATGAGAAAAGCAGTCCACATAATCAATAGTTTATAATTACAGTGTACAATAAATAAACGTTGTTTAGGTACGTATTGAGTGGAGAAAAAGACATTACGTATACGTATAATAAATATATTTAATTACGTAAACAAAGTCTTCCTAGTAGTCCCTACTTAAAGCTTTCTTTGATAAATAATTTTTTTTCTGAAGATTTCCATTCTCAAAACTACAATTTAAATTGTCAGACTATCTTCAACGATAATTACAGGATAAGATATACACAATTTAAGAGAGAAGGTTGCGTACTTGGCGAAAAAAAATGGTAGCTGTGTAATGCAGATTAGGTGATAATGATGGTGCACTACATTTGGAATTTGAAGTTACTGACATGCAACATGAGTGGAGGTCCTATAAGAAAAAAATTATGAGAATAATGCACAAAGGATATAAGATGATATCATAGGAGTGATATGAATGAAGTGAGAAAAAGAAGCTATTAGCAAAGGCATTTCCTCGTATGACAAATTCGGAGCTTATTGTGATAGCTAGGGTATCCAAACGAAGTAGAAATAAATACTTGGTTATTGATCTGAAGTACAAACACATACATAGTTTTAGTTTTCGATGGGACAAAAGGTACAGTTGGAAGTTGGTGTCTGTGTATGGTTTCATTTATTATGTATGTATTAAGTAGAGATTGAGATTGTCTGTGTATTCGATAAATTAGTGTGCTAGGATGGTTAAGCCTGGACAAATTATTACTCTTTCGGTTTGACTTTGCTGATGGTTGGCTTGGTCTAGGTCTGTCGGCTTTTACCACTGTACTTGTGTACCTTACCACAAAATATTAGAGCAGGGCCATTACTACAGGCCTTTTCGTTACAGCCTCCATATACATGTACACGACCACATGAGCATATATATTTATTTGCAAATGTACAAGTTGGATCGTGAAGTTTTAGAGTGTGGTGGTGGTAGTACTTATATCATTGTGAGTTATTTTCTCTTGTGAATAGCAGAGAAAAGTTTAAGCGGAGGGAATTGTATTGTGTTCCTAGAGTGCATTGCACATAACCGTATTTACGTAGAGAAGAGAATTCCATGTGGGTGACGTGACGTAGCCATAGTACAGTACATTATGGTGTACATAGAGTAGTATTATGTATGTGCTTTCCATGTAATTGTGGAGGTATTGTTCAAGGATGAAGTAGATTGACGAAGAGAGTGAGCCTCGCCGAGTTCCCAACTTCTAGTACTCTCTCCTACCAACAACCAGCTAACGATAAGCTGAGTGAGCTCATGAACCGAGAGGGCTAACAATAACTTTCCTTCATGCCTCTCTTCTGTGTTTCATTTCGGGAAAATTTAGAATAGTGAAAATAGCAATAGGAACGGAATAGGAATAAGTAGGAATACTGTGGCTGAGTGAGCTCGAATTGGAGAAATAAACGACCCAAAGAGTTACTATACTATTCATGACATGACACGGCGAATATTATGACTGGGAGTTTAAGTGGGGCCAAACTGGAGGAAAGCTCAGTCCTGGAGGAACTATGTACAGTGTAGTGGTCTGGCAAAGGTATTTATTATACCTTCATTTCATCTCTAAGTGCTAGAATAGACCACACCATAGCACACCACACAGAATGGAACAATAGCGACTTTACAGACTATGAATAGTAATATAAATGAATGAAACATGCCCTTATGCTTCCTACTAGTCAAGTAGCTGTACCGTTGTAAGCACCGTACACTGTGCCGAGTGCAACTCTGTGAGAAAGTGAGTTTGCTTCAGTTCTGGGAGATATTTGCAAAGATAATCAAGTCTTCTCTCTTCTATTATTCTGCTGATAGTATTCTATTCTGGCCAATCTACTACACTAATGCAACACAATCTGCTCTATTCAAATAATCTAGAAATGGAATCTAGAATTCATAGACTTCATCCACTGACTGTGTACAAACTACACCAAGTTAAGTAGTTAGAGTAGAATAGAGATAGCCAGATACCCGGCCCGGGATACCCCGTACATTTTGCATTATTATATTGTTGTATGCAATTCCGAGACGGAGACAACTTAAATAAAATTAATGGAATGGATGCCGTACATTTTTGATGAAAAAGTTTAGCCCTTTCTTTTGTCTCTATATCTTCCTATTGTTAGGGCGGGAAGCTTTTGATTTAAATGCTTCTTTGCATTTCCCCATAAATTTTTCACGGATCAAATTTCAATGTTATAATTGCAAGGGGACATAGCCGGAATAAATTCAGCTAGAGTCGAGCTCCTTTCGAGTCTGATAAGTAATAACGGTAATTTAGAAAACCTAGTCTGGTCCTTCTTACTTACGTTAGTTAGCTTACGTACTCTCCACGCCTCTATACGTGCTTTCTGGGAAAACTCTCCCTGGAGAAAGTTGTCCGGAAAAATTTAAGAGAAGCTTTAGCAAAGGCTTAATTTTATTATCTTTCATTTGTTCTGCAAAGAAAAAGACACGAGGAGATGAGACCAAAGGAGCGATGGGACCTTCAACATTCAACCGGATTCTTCCACTAAATTTTATTATCTCTTCAAGACTATTTCTTAAGAAAACAATTTTGGTTATGTATGTAGTGTCTAATAATAGTTGTTGATTTAATATTACGGCGTTACATATCCTACCTGCATCTACATAGCTGGATGGAAATGTCATCATAAATCTAAAATTCCCAGTCTTCCTACATACTTCCATCCAAGTATAAGTAGTCATGTTCCAGTTGACTCTTCTGTTCTGCCCACTTATGTTGTCTATTTACTTAAAACTTACCTGTGTAGATTCAGTAATATCATTAGTTTCGTTGACTGGGAATGGCAATAAGTGAGTAGTTGCACTAGTGGCTCACTTAAATTGAATTCCATTTGTATTCATCAAGATGAAAACATGTTGCGTAGGTGTGTATAAGTTTTGTGCTTTATTAAATTGCTTTGTTTACCTAGTTTCACTAGATCCCTTCTCCTCCTCACAATGAAAGATGATGGATGAAAAGCGTCTGCAGGTTGTTCTTCTCGCTTCAATTACTGCCATGAGCAAGAGGAAAAGCTCCCACAAACTTCTTCTTCAGCCGCTCAGCCACTCACCGTTAACAACTAATAAATTTTGGATTAATCAGTCAGACTCAGGCATGTCCAACTGCATGGCTTACAATTAGCTGCTAAGTTAATCAACGTATCGTAGTGAATCCGATGGAAACTTCAAACGAAAATCACAAAATTCCTCGTTTTCTCTTCATTTTCTGTGGCATCCAATTTAAAATTATTAGGATCAAAGTTTGATAAAATTACTGTATACTGTTCGTATTGAAATGGCACACAAAACATGGAAAATGGATAATTACTTATGCTCTAGAAAGATTAAATTCCGGGAGCCGAGTTTTCCTTTAGCATGCCGCCGCCGCCGAGTCATCTCATTTTCTAAACCAAAATGTTCGTGCGTTCTGTGAAGAAGTTACGTAATCGTGTAAGTATGTGCAAGAAAGAAAGCAAGATAAGAGTGAGGGAGAAAACTACATTTTTCGATGTAATACATCTCCTACTCATAATTTAGCTAATGTGCACGTACAGATGAGCTAAGGCGAGCGTGTATTTATGGGCCTGGTTCCATACAGCATATATTATGCATATTACTTTTTAGTTTACGTTTCTACACCCTAAGTTAGGTATATGGCTGATATATAATAAATGCACATCAAAACTCCTATTTCACTTTACTACCTCACAGCATGACTTCTTCCTCAGCTTTTCCAGCTTTCTCTTGCTCACTGCATATTTCTGACCCAAATTCTAAATTAAGAGCTAAACGCCCTGCTTGGGTGACATGACACTAAAGTAAACTCAAGCGGATTTACGGCCGTAGCTTTTTACTACGCTCTTCTAGCCCATGAGTAAAGTAGAGAGGCATACGCTATCGTGGATAGATGGAAGCTATTAGAGAAATGGGTGAGAAGAGATGTCTGTCGTGTCTTCATATTCTGCTTGCTGACCCGAATTGAAAAAGAAAGGCTGTGTAAGTCACAGAAGTTCAAACGGAAGAAGGGAATGTATACTTTTCCATCTATCTTCATACAGATACAGATAATATTGAAGTGACAAAGACACAAGGAGCACGTAGGCAGTTACCCAACGTCTACATTTCTATCTCCGTACTTATACTAAATATATCGACAGATAAATTCACTGCTAACTCGTAACCTGCACGAGGCAAAGAAGAAATATGCATTTTTGGCATGCATGCATTTTTTTGTTTATGGCCACACTTTGTTGCAGGCAGATGATATTTACAGCTCAAAGGGACTTACCTATACCCTTATACAATTCTCCGTCTGTTTCTTCTTTTTTTTACTGTCTTATGGAATGGCTTATGCCTCGTTTTTCTAGTCGATACAAAGCAAAACTTTCTCCTCTTCTGATGATGTAGCAAAGAAAAGGAATTTGTCTACAGTCACAACAACGAGACTAAAAGTAATAATTTGTCACGACATTCAGCCATTCGAGCAACTCTCCTCGCCAACTGTACTCATGAATACTTGCAACGATCTTCGCAATACTTAATCGCAAACACTCTGTGTGACTTATTAAAAAAACTTTCTCCAAATTGCTCGTATTTACAGCTTAAAATATCTAGACATTACTTTCTCCATCCATCGATTGGTTATTATAATGCATGGATATCATCTCAATGTTTATTCTGCCGATGACGTACGTATAATATTTGGGGAAAGTTTTTACCATTTGATCTGCGTATTACCCAAACAATAAATGTATGTCATGATGTGATTTGCACAATGGCTATTTATTTGTCTGCTGTTGTGCATTCCTCTGTAAATCGGCAATCACGTAGTGCATGAAACCTTCAGAATGGAATATAAAGTTCTGTCAACGAGGTAGGAAAGTTCGAAAGCCCTAGTTTCACACTTGGCTGAATTCCCTTTGACGTTGAGTTGACACCATGTATTTTCATAGTAGGCTGTCGCCTCGCCGTGTACGAGCATAGTAACTTGACTTTACTTGCATTGTATACATATTTAACAGTGTTTGCCTTGTGACGTACATCCATGGGAGCTTGTAATGAAAATCCAGTGCTTACCTACCGATATAGAAGAAAGGTACCTACATCAAGTTAACATAATATATGTATTTGATCGATGGGACGGTTTATGTTGCTAAAGTAAAAATAATGATCTTGACGCTAGCTTCCATTTTCCATAATAGAACAAGTCGTACATGATTTGAATTTGAATATATTAATGTGTTATGTGCTAAAGCGACGTTATCTCCACACTTTCTATTCCGAACAGTGTACATGCATTAGGAAACTGCATTTCCTATTCACAGATAGACAGGAGCGGTGTATATAATATGTAGGCATGTGTTATCTGTGCTACACATCTTTCACGGACCATTTCAGCTTTTCCAGTAATGCTAAATGATATGAGCCAGAGTCAAGAAAGGCGAGAGAGAAAGAAAAACAACGTACTAACCCGGGTGACTGCCTTTGGATTAAGCTCTAACTTCTATTATATATCTTCTGGGTGCGTCCCATCCTGCAAAAGAAGAAACTGTCGAGCCAAAACGACTCAACAAAATATCTTTACGCTTTTACTTGATGTCGATACCTTATCGCAAGTAACTAGACATACGCGATACTGTGCTTCAATGCATAGAACTTGATGTGTGCGTGAAAGGTTCGGTATTTTCTTTTTGGGGTATCAGATATGAGACTTCCGGAAAAATTCACACCAAGATAAGTTTGTTACAAGTAAAAAAAACTTCTAACGTCTATATAAGGATAGTCTATACATAAAATATAATTGTATCCACTATGTCTAATGCATAGTATGTTAAACACAACATGTTTATTATTTCAGATGCCTTACAACGAAATCGGCTTTTTAAACGAGACCATATTTTTAGTTCAATGAGATGCTCTTAAAAATTTATTTCTTATGGGATTATTTAATTTGTACCTATGGTCAGACAGGTACAATTTTAGAATATTCATTTATAAAGTTATCAATTCTGGCCCTTGATATTCTTGTTGTTTAAAACTTTTGTGGTGAAACTAAGGCGTAGTTATGGCTTGTGTGTCAAGCGCCTTTGGAAGAATATGGCTGCTTTTTGGATACCAAGAAATGGATTTGGGCTAACCTGTACGTAACACTATATTACATGTTCTAAAGGTAGGTAGTTGTAGTTGTGGACGTAGATATAATGGTATGAGAAAGGTGTAGGTACCACCTAGCAATCTTTCCATGCACTTATCTACATATATTACGTATGAGCAAAAAATAGGACAGCCCCTTTGTTTCCACTCAGACTCGGCAAGAACAGAGCACGATACATTTTGCCTATCTATCTGGAATTGGCTTATAAAGAAATTGTAACCTAACTCTCGTGCAATGCAATACATAGCGCAATTACCGTTGACATTTCTCGTATCGTAAAAAACCTTGTAATTCTACGTTTCTCTTGCCATGTTTTTTTCTCGGTATTTAAGTTCTTAGGGAAGTACACATTGTAAAGGCGTGTCCCCAACATGCTTTATCGGTTGGATACAGTTAAAAAGATGCATGCTTTCCTTGTGTGTTACAGATAGTTTGCATATCACCCACACCCATGCAGTCACTTTCCAAAATTCAAATGTGGATTAAATTAACTTATGAGTTTATAAGCAGCATAAATCACAACATGGACAACTTTGTCTATGATAAACCTATTGATTACAAAGGTATCATTTTAAACTTGTAGCTGAATCACATAAACTTGCGTGCAAGATTTTGTTAATTCAAACACATGATTTATATCATAAATAATAGTTGAACGTTGAATTTCACCTCAAGTCAAGGCAGATAAGTAACAGCAACCGTTTTTCAATGAATTGCTTCTTCATCTCATTTCTGTAAATGTACTTCCATTTAGTATGCAATAGTAAATAACACGCAATTGTAATGTAAAGACTGTGGCAGTAAATACCTATCTGTACAGAAAGTTATAAAACAGTCAAAATAAGTAAACGTATTTGAAATAATTCAATTTCTTGCTTATTTGGCAATAAGTCTGTCTTTGTTCATTGTGCATAGTGCATAAATATGCACAATGGACAAAGACGTACACATTTTGCTTTCTTTTCATGGAATTGACTGGCTAGACTTGGCCTTCTCCACGAAATCCGAAGATGTTTTCGGTGTCTGAACCTGAAAAAATGTAAGGGAGAAAGGAAAATATCTTCATCCAATTATTATAGGTTTCTAATGTCATTGCAAATTAAATAAAGTTGTTCTCCACGGTTTATCTTCAGCAGGCTAATGAGAAAACTTTTAAAACCTTTCAGAATAAAGTTAAGTAAAATTAGGATGAGTGCGGGTAGTTCTTTTTAAACGTCTAAAATAATAAGGCGTCCCCACACTGAGTAAGAATGAGAGAGAGAGAGACAGCAGTCGGTTTTAGGTATATAGGATTACCGTTCCTCTCCGCTGCACTAGTCACGTTAGTTTAGTATTCTCTGTGAGAGAATGATACAAGAAAATATGCTTTCGTCTAATCAGCATGGGTAGAAAATTGAAAGTGTTTAAACATAATAGTATGGGAATGTTATTTCACGGAGATAACAAGCTACACAATATATGCTCATATAATAAAAAGTAAAACCTTGTGCATCTAAAGAGAAGCAAAAGTGTAATATGTGCACACTAGTTTCCTGCTTTTGTACGTATCATGAAGAGACGGGTAGAAATGGGACGGTGTTCTTATTTTTAGTTTCTAATGTAAAGAGTGAATATCTCACAGGAAAGGGGAAAAGATAAAGTAACACAAAGTCAGTTGAAGAGAACTGTGAAGGCAAGAAGCAAGTAGGATATATTATTTGAATATTTTTTGGAGAAGGAACCTTTGCTACTGAGAGAAAAGTAGCATCACTTGCATATCTTTAAAAGTTCTAAAGCCATCATAATACGCTTCTTTTCTTTTAGCCTTTCTTGGCTACATATAAGTACAATAAGACGGAACAGTTAGGCACACTAAACCGTCTTGGAAATATACACAGGAATAAAGTAGGAATTGTATGCTTAACACTAGAGAGTAAATTGGGGCGGCAGTAGCCATTACATACTCTCCTTTTACTATTGTTACTTTTCTTTGGAGAAAATCTTTTCTACTACATATATCCTAGGGTGGAGTAAAAGGAAAGGTTAACCAAACAAGAAAGAATGTCGAGAAAGCCGAGAGCCTTGACAAGAAAAGAAAGAAAGGCAACTGAGAATTTTAAGGTAAGGAAAGAACGCACATAGGTACAATGTACAAGAGCTTCTTGCTTTCCTTTAACTTGTCTCAGCTTGATCTACATAGAAAGTTATTATAATTTTATATTCATTACTGTATTATGTCTTCTCCTGTTTCCATACATGTCTCTCTCTCTTTCTCTATCCACTAATATTATTATAGGAGTGCATAGTGTGATAAAGAGTCAAGTGCTTCTAACTTGGCAATATTATTATCTCGGAAGCCTTTGTGCCGCAGTTTGTATCTATACTAGTAACCTATGTAGCTATACCTAAGTAAAACATTACTAGAAAAACAGGTGCCTACCCGCCCGCACACCCGCCTTCCTTCCCTTCCCAAAACATAGTCAACTGCTGTTCTAAGAAAGATTATTTCCCATTTTGTGTTATGTGCCCACATGTCCCATTGTAAATTTTATACGCCCTACTCCCTAGATAACTTTATCCAATGTGCATTTTATTTGGGCTCTTATCTTTACATTAGTGAATGCAAGTAAACACTATTCCTACTACTTGCACTACTCTCTGCTCACTAACTCCTGAGTTACTGCTCTTGGATTCAGCTGACAATATTTTGCAGGAACTATTTTCCACTATTTGGACTAATGGAGGCTTCTGAGGTAGAATGTCGTTTTACTAGCAGTGTTCCTCCGGTGGAGAAATCACAAAGCAAAGCTACTACTACGTTGACTCTGATAGGCTCTCCCTCTAATGCATGTACTAACGTTGATTTGAGATTTTGTAGTAGATAAGCAGCTCGAGTCTTAAGCTAACATCAACTTAATCGCTAGCAAACCAAGATATACATATGCGTAGAGGCTTAGCACATGACTCTAACTACAAATTCACGAGTAACAGGACTACAGAGAAATTAACATTGAATTTGGGTTGTGTGCTCAGGAGTGCTTTCACTGGACGAAAATCCCTTTCCTCCAACATACATTCATATATACACGCAAGCAAGCAGCATACGTGGATTCCACTCAAGAAACCAGCACCACCATGTCCTGTTCTCTGTCTTGTTCTGAAAACTTTGGCCGAAAGCTTTGAATTTCCCTTGCTTGCCTTGGCTGTGTGGAATTTTGTGGTGGGGCTTGCTTGGCAGGGCCGGAGGCTTATTGATTTAACCGTTCTGCTTTTCCTACTTGCATTATATTACATTTTACTATATTACATTCTTTGCATTCGCCTCTCTCCTTACTTGATTCTCGCACTCTACTTTCCAACAAGTCAACTTGCTTTGCTTTGCCTTGGCATTTACTTTCTTTAAATTACATCAGCTATATAGCCACATTGCCATATGCATATCACTAGTTTCTTTCCAGACCATATTATTTATAAGTGTGTGTGTGTGTTATGATACTGACATGTTTAACCTTTGTGACCCACCATATGTAATAGAATTGCCTTGCCGTTTCTTTTTCATTTCCATTCCCTACCTGGTGTTAGATTTTTGTTAGGAAATCATTATTCCTGCACATTTTCTGCACATTGCAAATTTCTGGTGCTTTGATTTTTTTCTTAGAGTCTGTGCTTATTAACTGTTATTTTATGGATTTAATGCACTTATTGTGGTAATGGAGCGATTTCCCTGAAAATAAATGCCGAGATCCTATGCAGCGTGCTTGTGTGTCATGGAAAATATATTTAAATTGGCATGATAAAGATAATGCCCAATAAAATAGACGTTTAACTTGTTCCAGACTTCCATTCCTATGGATTATTGTTCACTAAGGGACGGCTATGGTTATTTATGAACTATTAATACTGTACTTGGAATAATTTTTATTAACTGTACCAAGGCAGAGGGTAAGTGCCCTAATAAATTTTTTATCACATTTAATGATAAGGACTAGCCCCGGTCAGGCACTCAATAAGAGTGTAAATTTTCCACACGTATGAGTTAAAGAAAGAATTGGGCAAGCCTCTTGTAAATGGAAACATAAACACGGACGGTAACAGCTTACCTTTGTTTGCATTTTATTATTTAGTTTTAGTCTATCGAAAATTCCTTTTGGAAAGACCGTCGTCCGTCCAGCTGGTTGCATGATTGTGGCAATGGCACTGTTAGGACCGAAGGAAGCCAAGTGAGATAGTCATATAAAGCGGAATAAAATAAAGGAAAGGGAATTGTAATAGCTTGAAATGAAGTGGAAGTGAAATTGTGTTCAGGCGGTTATATTACAGTTATGCTGCGTTAACGTTAATATTGCTTTCCTTTACTTTTACTGTTGTGGCCAGCTTCTTTCTCTTATTCTGCCTTTAACGTACTAAACATATATTGCATTTCATTCTGTCTTTTACTCCTTTAATGTTATGCCGCTTCGGTTTGCAAAAGGAATAGTAGATTCCAGATAGGACGCCTTTCCATCCATGGCTTTTGCCATCACCAAATACCAAATCTTAAGCCGAGTGCAAAAACTCTCTATGGAAAACCAAATGCACATATAAAATATCGTTTTCTTTCTCCCATTCCATTCCAGTCACCAGCCAGAGAGACGAGAAAACGCAAACCAAGTGATCTCAGTCAGACCAGCAGACCGGGTATCTTAACTCTCTTTATATTTTCACATTTAACATGCTACTAGCCAAGTGGAAGTTAGGGGGAACGATACAACACACGCATCTCTACTACTAAATACAAGATTCTTATAAGATTGAAGTATTAAAGTGTAATGCATGCTTTGAGGAAACAGGCAATCGACAATGGCAATTTCATTCCAAATGTTCTTATATAGTAGTCATTCATTTTAGCTTGCATTAGAGATATCGTCCCTTGTCCTTACATATTATTCCTCTCTATATATGTGCTAGGCCAAAACCAGTATCCGTCCAGTTGCTACTTGGTTTGGTCGCTCGTCGGATACAATTCTAACTGTGTAGTGGTAAAGGCAATTAATTTCTAACGCTGAAATCCCTGAAATTTATAATTTGAATTTTTTGTTAACTCATAAGAAGGCTACTGCGAATGACCTGTTGTTTAAGAACTAAGATTTTATTCGTGATTATTGTTTTATTATTATTGGTTGTAATGTTCAACGTTATTTTAATGCTGGTATATTGATGAAGTACGGGTTTAAAATGTTTTGGACATTACTACTAATGTATTTTTCTTTAGTAAGTAGCCTACTAATCGGTCAGTTATAATCAGGTCAGGCTTTGAAATAATATGAGAGTAGCCCCCGTCCGTTGTGATTCGGTCCCTCGACACATGCACGGTAAACTGTATAGCTTTGCAGAAACTATAGATATTTTCTTAAGTTATAGTAAAATCGCGTTGTATTAATAGTTACTACTACTACTACCAGTTGATGTTATGGGATAGTAGTAAGTAGTTAAGTTTCTAAAGAGAAGTTTCTTTAGTACAGAGTATAGAGTATTTAGGGGGAATAGTTATAAAAGGGGACTTGGCTAAGTATAAAAAGGTCTGGGCTGTTAGGACAGAGTCACAGAGAGTGAGTGGAGAGAATGGGAAGAGTACATGAGAAACTGAATTTAGTGATCTTAGGAACAAATGCAGTGCTACATAAAACTTTAACCTCGTTATACTTTGGCTTCCCATTTATCGTACGTCGACTTAATTACCTCGTTTACCTGCTAATACCCATTTGATGACTGGCAGTGTTCGATGTGAAATCCCTCTTAAAAAGGAAATAAACGAGCAGCCATGATTATAGTTATAGATTGCTTCACATTTGCATCTCTTTCTTGGCAAATCAAAGCTGCAGCTCTCTCTCTCCACTGGACTACATTCCTTTTTATTCGACATTCATGCACAATAAACGTTACATTCTCAAGATTTATAACTTTTTAGTAGTTTTGCATAGTTTATTAAAGGTCTGAGATTAGCAATTACATCATTTGATCATTTACAATTAAATAGTACTACATACCAGGGTACACTATAATAGTATAGTCGAACATCATTTACATGTGTTGCCTCTAATTACACTAAATAATCTTTACTTTTAATTGGTTAAAGATAAACTTAAGGATAAGGACTAGCTCTATAACTTTCTTAATTATTGTGTGCCGACGATCTGCTGTACATGACATGTTAAAATAATTCCAATGCACATATCAATGTAAACGAGGACTAAAGTCTTTAAACGGAACAAGGAACAAATACACAAGGATAAAATGCTTCCTGCTGAATTTTAGAGCTACTATACTCGTAGTAACTAGTTTCCAGTAATCGTATGAATGTTATTTCTTTGATCTGCATAGTAATCTTAATACGATCATAAATCAAAGCCAACACATCACCAACAAGCTTTGCAATATTGCAATATGTAAACCTCCTCCAAGGGGCCTATAAATCTGCTAGTCACCTTATTACATCCCATGCACTTCGTTTCTCATGCCCTTTATAACTTTAGTCACTCTACAAAATCCTCTACTAGACTAAATCTTCGTATTCTCCATTGTACTACTCTACACAAGCTACACATCTACATTTTAACACTAAGAAAGTACCTAAACCACGAACTGGTAATAATATACGAAGATAAATCCCCCTTGTTGTACCTAAAGTAATCTTGTGCCTTAGTTTTTACTACATTCTGACTCTGACTAAAACCAACTTAACTGTTACAATTTCAAATGTTAGTGCAGATTAAAAATAACATCTTTCCACTTTCATTCCTACAAACCTATTAATTAGGAAACAATAATAATTACAAGTTGCTATTTAATAAATGATTTTTATTGGTAGTAACTTTGTTCAGCAGATAATTAGTTGAGCAAGAGTAATAATTGTAAGTTGATTAGTTTGAGGAAGTTGTGGGTGAAATTGTCATTCATCTACTGTTGAGGTTGAGCTAAATAGTTAGAAATGTGATGATAATTAAAATGTATATAATTTGAATATGGAAATCAAGAAGAATTGCTGGTGATAATATACGCTTTAAAGATAGTTTTAATTTAAAAAGACATTATTTCTTTCCACAGCAGTTTTATCTTAGTGTCTTTTGCTAAGACAGAGAGGAATAGTTAAATAGAAAGCATGAAAAGACATGCGAGGGTATCTTCCCCCATGAATAATTCATCAACGGGGAAATTGGAAAAGTTCAGAGGTAGCTTGTAGTGCATCCGTGAGGCTTTCATTAATTAAAGGCTAAGAACTGGTTGAATTTTATTAATTGAACGAATACCTACTAGATTTTTAGTGAAAGTTTGTTATTCTGAGAACATAATATGGAAGTTAGTTGAGAACATAACTAACTTAGATTTAGTGCTACTTCAATATTTTACAATGAATTTCAACAAACTCAAAGGGCTCTAATGATTCACGCAAGAAAAACAGAAAGAAAATTAAATTCTTGTAGCCTGAACCTGGTGCTGAATTAATTAGCTAACCTCAATTATTAATACTACAGTCAAACATCATATTATTTTAACTAGGTAGCTAACCCAACTAGTAGGTACATACGTGCTACATGTTGTATAAGTAGACTATCTTGTACTATTCCTTCACATTGCATTTTTTGCGAAGGATTTTGTAGGTTGCTACCCAAAAAGGAAGTGAGGTGTGTTTGATTGAATAAATATAGACATGGACACACAGAGTCGTACATTATTATATCATTTTCTGCTATTAGAAGTTTAGATAAAACACGATGAGAGAACAGTAAATTACTCGAATGTGACATTTATAAGTTAAAGGTATACACACAAAATAAATATTTGATAAGAGAGAAGAAATAGGCGAGGCCAGAGTAAATATTCTATCTGAGCTAGCCCCAGTTATGTAGCCTGTCAGAGTTATGATAGGATAGGACTGATAGGAATATTCGCAGGAGGACTACTATTATTTCTCAATATCAGGAGTCAGTAGCCAACTATTCACACTGTTAATACATCCTTACTATTACTCGTACTCCTTTATATTAGCTCATTTTATGCATTTCTACTAGTATGTGCCCTTATTCTGTCATAATATTTTAAGCATTTCACCTATTAACCACTACTGGAGCATATCCCTATATTTATATGGTAATGTAGATAACGTAATAATACGTGTGAATTTAGATATACAGGTACGGACACTCAAACACTTCAGTTTCAAGAGCTGACTATATCTGAAATCATTACTTATTCACTACATTGAAGTTTATGGGAGTGTCTTGTGCCTGGAAAATTTAAAGTAACACTACAAATTACTAATAAATTAGAGCACCGAACTCACACCCCTCAACTCACTCAGCAGATAATTATAGCGATTAAATTAGTCAATTATAATATAATCAAATTATCTTCGTTTCCTATCTAGCTAACACAATTATAATAAAACATGGTTATGCATTATGACGCAAACAGTTGCTCATACTTATTCAAGTTAGATATTGTCCTTAATGTGTCACGAAAGCGACATTAATAATATTAAGATGCATATACTGAAACTTTGATGTGTACCTATACAACCTAATTTATTCACACGACTAAAAATCCCAGATTGTGTGGGTTTCTGAATCATGAAGTACCCAAGTACCTACAATAACTACACAGCTACTCTAACTCTAAAGAGAATATGCTATTTAACTCAAAAGAGAATATCCTACCTGCAATGAGTTAGTAACTCAAAATTAATTATCAATAAAAAAATAAGAACGTCTTCACGCACCACTACAGCTAAAATTATATGTGAAAATTATTCGAATTTTACTATAAGGAGCTTGATCATAGGAAGGAAGTTTCTACTTGGAGACATTCGGAAATAATGAAACTAACATTCTAATCTGCATCATTGACCGGAGCATGAAATTCGATTATGTATTTAAATCCCTTGACAAGAAGGTAGTCTTGTAGAGTCGCATGTTGCAATCCCATTCCATGAATATTGAAAGTGGGGAATTGGCTGGATGTGTACGTATATCCAGTCAGCGGATGCCGTTTCCCAAATGAGAAGACATCGGAGACGCTCCTCGCAAACTTATTAGGCTCCTGTATGCAAATGTATAAGATAATAACAGCAATATGGATTAGTAATATTGTTTCATATAGGCCAACAAATATTTTATGCATTCAGAACTACAACCTTCTACTATGGAAATAGTAGGAATAAGTGTGCTATTTTCAATTTTATGTCACTTTAAATTGCATCATAATTTCTCGTATTAAAGGCAATTTGTGCCTTTTATGGTTTTATTGTTTGCCGTGTAATCAATTTTATTTCATCAAGGCGTCATGCTGGTATACCTGAAATTAGGTATAAGTATAGAGTATTATAATGGTTTTCTTATCGATTATTTCGGTTTTAAGTAGCAACCAATTTTGTGAAATGGTAAGGCTGGAAATGGAATCTGAATTTGATGTCCCGTAAAGTGAGGTGAGTAATCTAGCATTTGGTGTATTGCCTACGGAACTAGTAGATAAGTAATGAATAAGCAAGTGAATGTTGTGCAGAAAGTAAGTACACACACGCGAAGTTTATTCTGGAAGAAAGTTTTGGTGTAGGTAGCTAAATATTTATTTAGTTGGCTGCTCTTCAGCTGGCAGGAAGTAATCCGTAAGCAATGGTGCAATTCTACGTCTTATCTGTCAAATTAGTTGACCAAGAATAGAGAATGGTTGTCAGTTCATTTACGTCAGTTGTGATCGTTCAAGCTGTCTCTCAACTACCATTTTTATTTACTAAAGCAGAGCCAAAGGCACAAAATCAACGTAACCTGGTCATAGTTGGTGCAACGGTGAATACTATCAACATAAAATAACCTTTTTCTGGTGCTTTTGTTTGTTTTGTTGGCTGGTGGTGGGAGAAAGTACAATCAGTCATTGTGTGACACGTTAGATTAGTGGCCCAATTCCACTGGAGCCCCTACATACATACATCCCACTCTCATACTTTCTCTCTCTCTCCTTTCTTCTTAGCCAATATCTTATTATTCATTTGAAAAGGGACTTGTGTGGTTTGGCTTAAGTAGTTTCTATTCACAAGGCTCTTTATAAACAAAGTTGAAACAGTATCTCCCCCATCCACTCACTCTTGGATTTTTGTTGTTGTTGGTTTAGTTTGTCTCGTTCTATTTCTTGCGTCTACACACAATCCATTTCCATTCGTTTGTATCTTGTCCCGTCGTCTTGTATGTAGAAGAGGCTGAAGGAAAAAGAAAATGGAAAGAGAGAGAGAGAGCGATATCTTTCAGTTTCATTTCATTGTATGTATTTCATCTCATTTTATTGCATTTGCTCTGGTGTCTCCGTGTAAAAAAGGAAGCTGGCTTTTCCTAGTGCCACGAAACGGGAGACAGAAGCCACAGTCAGCCAAGCCTGTCATATTCTATCCGTTCGAATCCCATTCTATAGTATCCGGTCGGCAATGCTATGCAATACGATTGATTTTTTCCTATCGTCTTCCCTTTTTCCGTGTTGGGAATATAGTGAGTAGGCTCGCCACTGTGTATCTTGCAGGAAGTTTGCAACGCCATGTATATATAAGTAGCAGGAATATATAGAGAATCATTGAGGACTACTACACCTCGAGCACCTACTAATATGTTATGTAGGTATTTATATTCTATGTGTGTAGTAGTCGTAGTCGCTCTTGTAGTTTCAAGTTTCCCTATCTCTTCCAACTATTTTCTATCTTGGTTATTATTAAAGCCTTTCTTCACCAACTACTACTACTTTCTCCGCCATTTGCTTTCCCTTTTCCATTTGCCATTCAGTTCTGTCATGTTTCGTTTCCACCTGGAAACTGAAACTATCATCAGAGTGAGAGAGTTGTATTTTTTATATGATTATATAGAGCTATTTCAACACAGTATCCCTATGTAGTCTTTCTCTCTGTAACATTTATATATTATAAGCAATTCTTTTAGTGTCTAATATGCTTTAACTGTTTATAACTTGAAAATAATAGCGACTATATAGATTAGGTATAAAAGGAGGATTCNAGTCTTTCTCTCTGTAACATTTATATACTTATTATAAGCAATTCTTTTAGTGTCTAATATGCTTTAACTGTTTATAACTTGAAAATAATAGCGACTATATGGATTAGGTATAAAAAGGAGGATTCCAACTTTTTGTATCAAGACTAGACTATGAAATGAATCACTTCACATTTTTCTATGGGATATAAACGCTAAAGTTGACTCAATACAAGTGAAAGTCGGGAGAAAATTCGTGGTGTGCTCGAGTTTTGTGTAGATTCTTTCACTCGTTACATTACAATTCCCAGAGTCAAAGAAAAAGGGAAAGAGTGGCATTTTATCCCATTACAGAAATTAATTAATGGCCCTACTCTGCTTCAGCATGCTACATACTTAATATTAGCTAAGAAGTTCTCTACTATATCCATTAAAGATAGTTGGTGCCTTATTGTTAGTCGGTTACGATTAGCCCCACTTCACGTCCTTTTCTTGCTGCAATGCTCTATTTGTAGATTTGTACCTCCTTCCCCCTAGATAACTTTAATACGGAGGAATAAACGTATAAATTCTCGATGAATCTGTGCCCCATCTGTAATTAGTCCGAAAACCGCTTTTTCCCATTAGATGTACACCACACTTAATTCAACTCTCACTCCGTTTTCCTTTCATGGACTACTGGCTTTCTTTTCATGGAATACAATCAGCAATTCCACTAGAATACTTTCGCTGGCACACACACAGAGGACGAAGGAATAACAAGGAGAAAGCAAGAGAGAAAGTCTTCTCTCTGAGAAACAGAGCCACTTAAATAAGTCATGTTACTTCTCCATCAAATATTCTTGCGGTATGCATTAAGTGCCTCTTTGCACTTATATAATATGGAATAGTGTAATTCTAAATGGTTGAAAAAAGGGCGGTGAGGAGAGTGCTCTTACTAAGAATACTTTTGTGAAATGCGAAAGAAAAAGAGATTTATAATACGTGACTAACCCAGGTACTCACTCACAGTGTACACACTACTCTCACTCCTACTCATACTACACACACAGACACACTGTAGAAAAAAGATGAAGGTGATTTCAGAGAGGGAAGTTTGGAAGAAAAGTTTATTGCTCACTATATGTAATAGAATCATAAAGTTTCCGCTACCAATGCTCGTAGTAAGTATGTATAGTAAGGTAAGTATCTGTAGTTACACAGTAGACAGTAGGTTATTATAGTAAGTTAGATGATAGTAAGCATTTTAAGTATAGATAGTGGGTATAGTTTATACAGTACTACCATAGGTACATACAACTTTACTTACAGGCTACCTTATACATAGACAGTACGAGTAATAATATTATGTAGTACAGACAATACTAGAGGATGCACTCACGGACACTTCTATCCATCTAGAAAGTCCACACAAAAATACACAAATACAATCAACACTCAAGAAACAATGTAAAACTGTATTAGCTATGTACGAAATGGAACATTTAATCTTTAAGATGAAATTACGCGAGCCATTCTCTCCCTTTCTTAGCTATAGGTATACGGGCTAAAATCCGGAAGGCATGTCTATCATATTTTAGTGCAGATGGTAACAGACCATTGAATCCTTCTTGTGCCACACATTTATTATAGAGCTTACAAAAATCACAGAAACACAATGGTTCAACACTTTTCTCAACTCCAAGCTTTTCTCCATCACATTCTTAGCAACTATTCAATTGTTGACTTGTTATCTCGGAAATAATGGAGTGGCACGAGAAAAGAATTTCACGCCCTTACACTTCCTTTCTCCACCAATAAAGATTCTATTTTCCTCTTTTCACACATAATTATCATGCATAATATTATACACATACTTACAATTTAGATATGAACAACATACGCTTTAATATTCTAACATGAAAATCATCTGCATTCAATCAATCATGGAAAATTACATACAGTGAGGATAAATTTTATTATCTACGGTAAGTAAAATAAATCTATTAGCACATTATTATGATATAGCAGCTATTATTATAGGTACATCCTGGAAGATACCAACAACAACATAATAATCTGATCATTGGAAGCAAATAGGATATGAATGTAATTTCTATAATGCGCCTACCACAGCTTGGATTTTCATTTAAGTCAACAATAATAAGTAGTCACTTACCTAGAATTAAGTTGCTCATTTACAGAGTTTCATAGATTACCTGTCCAGTCAATAATGGTTAGACTTAATTATGCACTGTGTACTTACATTCTCTCTCATTGTACATTAAAGAACATGAGGAAAACTGATAGGAAGCTAAAGGGCAAAAGTATAAAAATAGAAATTAATTGTTAACGTAGTGGGTTGAATACTTTCATGATAGACATAAAAAAGAGGCTAAAAGAAAGCAAAAATAGATTATGATTATTAGCATGTCACGTAATGGGCTAATGTAGTAGGAGGTTCCTTTAATTTGCATAGATTAGTATTGGTTTAGTACTGCACAAGAAAACTACTATTACTGATGTAGCTATAGTTTACTATCTTTACGATTTCCAGAATATTGAATAATTAATGCCGATTGCTTGCATGTCATGAACACAATTGTGAACTGAACAGCCTGTAATTATCCGTGTCATGCATTAAATAGTATGTGACATACCTACGTAGATAGGCTTTGTCATTAAAGAAAGGATTGTTGAAAAATTGAAAGGAAAGTTAACATTGTTTTCCATTTGAAATATTAGCTTTCTTATTGTTAGCCAGTCCAGTCGTCTTTCGTTTCCTTTCGTTCGCACATTTCGTTTATGCATGACGAAAGAAAGCAGTCAGAGCTTTTTTTAATATGATTATACTAATTAGAATGTTGACGTTGCATTGGCTGACATGACAGCACAACCAAGCCAAGGCAAGATGGTCAAGGTGAGACAAAATATGAATTAAGTCAATTTAAGTGTTGTATAGGCAAACTCTTTTTGCCTTGTCAGTGTCTTTACTTACTAAATATTTTTCATGCATCCCTACATTTTTATACATAGTACATAACCATCAGTCTGTAGAATACGATAGAGAATAAATTAATACATTCATTATTTAAGCTTATATAACAAGGAAACAATTGGGAAAAGAAGAAGATGAAGATTGACAACGAGGGATAAATCAAGGAGCGTTGACTTTTGTACCCACATCATACTTACATTTATAGTAACTCACAAGAATTTTCTGATAGCACTGCACTGTACTATTCTACGTTGACATTCCATTGTTTTGTATGTATGTAATTGTAAGATATTATTAGTAGATCGTGTTCATACTTCCATAAATTGTTAGTACGGCTATTATGATTCTACAGAATAGATGGGTGCAGAGTGTAACTATATAGGAAGAGGTCAGGTCACATTCAATTTTACAGATACATACAGACAGACAGATATCAAATCCAGACTAAAAATATTTACTCAGAGAACCTAAAGTTACATTTTACTTACATAGAGTCAGTGTGTAGTAATGTTCACATTTGTAAAGTATGCATGTACGGGTTTTCGAGTTTTTTCTGTGTAGATATTTGTATGTGTGTACTATGTAAATATTTCAAAGGTTTCTCTTGTCTGCCATGCCAGAGAGTGAAGCTGAAACAACGATGGGCTAATAAAATTTTCACTTAAGTGCACTTCTACAGTAGACACATACACTCTTTCATGTAATAAGTAAATAAAAGGTGAGGCACGCATTTTCCCCCTCATTTCCAATTTCCTATAGCGAAACGTACGAGTCTCCTCTCTCTACTCTTTTCCCATGGTCAAAGTTACGTAACCTAAGCGTACAACTCAACTAACAATAAGTATATAATCAATCTATTCATGTAGAAATACCTCCGTACTTTCTCTGATATTTTCATTTCTTCTATTATTTCTGCTTGTAGTAGATTGCATGTGTCTACGTGCCCAGCCCAACCCATCTGCTTTTTACTTGACTTTTTAGCCGGCTATAATATACATACATACGTACATGCTATTAACTGGTATAGCTAGCTATATATTTAATTTTCATAAAGTGTGACCTTTACATTTTCCTTCCTTCCTTTAACTTACCTTTTGCTATAATACCTGGCTAATACCTACATTTAGCTTGGATCTCTACTTATTTCCTCTATTTTATATACAGGTAAGTA
>JABASI010000208.1:0-48327 GCA_019776505.1 Tomocerus nigrus
GCGCGAAATCAACCCCCCTAGCCCCGCCCCGTACCCACTCAATTGTCCCGGATTTTCCCATTTCAAATCTGGTCACCGTAGTATAACCCATCTACATTGGACATGTCCGCATTTTACCATGTTCAAATGTTACCCTCAGCTTCAGCTGTGGTGGTTGGAGTAAGGCAGAGGTTGCACGGATATCTACCTATGCTTTTCATTTTACGAGGTTAGGTTAGGTTCCTCGAAAGCCAGTAGCATACGGCCCTGTGTATAAGGACGGCGGGAATTCAAAGTGTGCAACCTTTGCCTTACTATAACCGCTGTGATTGGTTGGATGAGGATTAGGGCGCAATGGCATTGAAAATTTCAGTTGTACACGGGTCGACTGCCCGACTGAGCGCATTTATCGACAAAATGTATTGACAATGATTGACGTTTGCAATTTGTGTTGTACTTCTGCGCGTTCTGCCTGCGCAAGTCATATATGTTTTATCTGATTTCACATGTTCACCTTTCTACATATATTTGACGGGTCTGAGAGCCGTGTACTTAGGGCACCGAACGCGGCACAAAGCAAACTAAAAGCTGCTTACAAAAGAGTATATTTTTAATGAAATAGACGTTTCTGGATAGTATTTTAATATTCACGGCAAGTAGTTAACTGAAAACTTATGGTTAGTGATTTGCAATTTTATTTGTACTAAAATAATTCTGTGATTTGATTAAGTGCTTCTAAAGACGATACAACTGGGCAAGGATTGTTCAAGTCATATTATTATTTTAACAACTTTTAATCAACTTTGTCAAACGAGTTTCTTTTATGTTGTACTTACATCTAGTTCAGTCAAATGAGATGCTAGTCCTCGTACCATTATGGTACTATTAGGCTCTTGGTATTTGTACGAATCTTGGAATTTGTCCTGGTTCCAACGATCACCGTTGCAATTACTAAATTGAATAAAATAACATCGATCGTGAACAAGAATAAGTAAAAAGGTTTGTATCGCTTCTTTTATATGATATCAATCCTAGAAATCATTGTCTGTTAGCTAACTAATATAAAAATTATTCATTTCTGAGCAAAAGCAGCACATTTTGATTTAATTTCAGATAATATTGCTGTCATACCTGTCATTTGAGGCATGAGAGTCATAGCTCCTTCGTCTTCTTCTATACTTTCCTTCAGATCTACGTGACCACGAAAGGGATCTGGAACGTGACCTTGATCGAGACCTGGAGCGAGATCGGGTATGAGATCTGGTTCGGGATCTAGATCTGGAACGAGATCTAGAAGAATACGACGATCTTCGGCGGTGACGTTTTCTATCTTTTCGTCGTTTGTCCTTTTTGTCTGATCGGCTTCTAGAAGAATCTCTGCTCTTTTTTCTACAACACAGGATAATTTTCAGTAAGTTTTCAATTTTTCTATGTGGATAGCCAGATTAACATACTTGAAGAAGGATACATTTTGCATACATTCAACATTTAATTCAATTTTCAACGGCACAGAGTAACCAAGATACTTATCTACTGAAAACTGCCAATGTCGATATGCAGTTTTGTATTCGAAATTTTAATTTATTATCAATTGCTTTCTGTATCTGCCTCGTGTTTCTACGTTTCTGCCTGTTTCGCTGAATCTGCTTCTGTCTCTGTTTCTAAATCTGCGTATCTGAAATTTGCTTTTGTCTGTTTGTGTGTCTGATTCTGTCTTTGTTCTGTGTATTACCCTATCTCTGTTTCTGAATATGCTTCAGGTTCTGCTTCTGTTTCCGAATTTGTTTCTGAATCTGCTTGTGCCTCTGTTTCTGTATCTAACCCTGGTTCTGTTTCTGTATCAGGTTCTGAATCTGCTTCTGTAACTTTCTCTAAATATCTGCTTGTGCCTCTGTTTCTGTATCTAACCCTGGTTCTGTTTCTGTATCAGGTTCTGAATCTGCTTCTGTAATTTTCTCTAAATCTGATTCTGTTTCTTTAAATTAATCTATCTTTGTTTCTGAATTTGCTTCTGAAATTGGTTCTGTCTGTTTTGTATATTATTCTGTTTATGTTTCTGTGTATTATTCCATCTCTGGTTCTGTCTCGAATTCTGTCTCTGCTTCTGTATCAGTTTCTGTTTCTGTATTTGCTTCTGAGTCTGCTTCTGTCTCTGTCTCTGAGTCTGCTTCTGTCTCCGTTTCTGAGTATGCTTCTGTTTCTGTTTCTGTATCTGATTCTGTCACTAATTCTGGTTCTGCTTCTGCATCAGTTTCTGTATCATTTTCGATATCTGGTTCTGTCTCTGCTTCTGTATCTGCTTCTGTTTCTGTATCTGATTCTGTTTCTGTGTCTGATTCTGTCTCTATTTCTGGTTCTGCACATTACACTACCCGGTTTTCTGTAATTATTCTTAACGTCACTAAAAGACTTTTATAATATTTTATGATTGCAATAATCTGAGAATATTATTCAAACCAATAATAATTCGGAGTTAATTGTAAACATAATTAAAAGGTATATTTCCTCTTGTGTAACCATTTTATTTTAAACCATTCTTCTTTCTTTTTTCTATGAAAATATTTTATTCTCATTTTTTACCCAATTTCTACACCCGATTTCTGCATTACTTTTTCTACTTACTACTTACTTCTGAAGAAAAATTAAATTCGAATTACTTTTCTCTCCTTCGTCTATCCCGACTGTCGGACTTTTCCCAGCTTTTACTCTTCAACTCGTCTGAAGATTCGGGGTCAGAATAAATTTCGCCTTCACTTCTCCTGTTATAGTCATCACTGGGTTCATATGTGTAATCTGCCCTCGAGTGACCATAATCTTTATCCATTGCTATTGCCGCAGTTTTCTTACAGCCTCCAGTATTAAAAGACAAATGTCTATATCATTTCTTTTGAATCTCAATGTCACTTTTCAAAACTGTTCTTACGTTGACTTACAAACAAGTATCTTAGTCTTCCATAAATTGTTATTCTGGTGTTTGCAATAACTCCAATCCGCAATATTCTGTAATAATTGAATGTAGTTTATTTATTCACTTTAGTTTATTCGCTTTTCAAGTTTTATGGACGTTAGGAATCAAGAATTGAATTTTTCAGGCATGTGTTAAGGGTCGATATAAGCAGAAACTAACAAAAAGGACATAGGTAGGTAGGTAGTACATAAATTTTAATATCTGTATGTCGATTTACTGCATATATATAGAAGTGCTTCATATTCGCAGACATAATACCAAATATACCCAGCAGAGAACACACCCGCAGCGGCCTTCCGCTGCCGCCGGAAATTAAGCTTAAAATTTCGAGCCGCCGCCGATGAAAACAACGGCTCAGTAGGCTGCTTAGCAGATATTTTGGATTATTTTATGTTTGGCCCTAAAACCCACCATTAATTTCCCTTTGTTGATTTCTTTACCAAGAAAAAAATCGTTGGCTTAGCTTCCTGAAACTGGTTCAAGGATAGGAGGCCAGAGATCGCCCCATATTTGAATTATTGAGATTTGCATTTAAAAGATGCCCTTTTTCAAATCGACAAGGATTTTGATCCAAATCTGAAATGCCCAAAATGTTCATGAAGTTAAAGGTCTTGATCTTGAATCAAAAATTTCAGATTGGGTACTTCGTTTGGAAGTTATGATTTTAAAATTTCCAACTTTGAGGCTAGCTTTTCTTTCGAAATCATTACTTCCAAACTAAGTACCCAATCTGAATTCTCTGATTCAAGGTTAAAGACGACAACTCTATGAACATTTTCTGTATCTCAGATTTTTGATACGATAATGACTCTTTCACAATATCCTTGTCGATTTGAGAAAGGGTCTCTTTTACATGTAAACGTCAATAATTCAAATATGGTGCCTTTTCTTGCCTGGCGTTTTTAAACATGTTATTTGATGGTTTAGTGCTTATTTAATTAACAGAAAGAGGTTTAATTGGTTATTTCATAAAAATTTGGCCGCCGATATAGACTGGCTGCGGCACCTCCGCTGACACATAAGGGCAAGGGCTGCCGCTGCGGTATACGTAGCTGAGCTGAGACCTCTGGTACCTTGTACAAGGTACAAGTGGTACAGTAGTACAGTAAACAGTAGTATGTAGCAGTACCTATGCAATCTATAGATAATCCAGTTTCATGCATTGCATACGAGTATATGTTAACCATTACTTCAGCTTTTAAGTCTTTTTCTGTTCTGATTTTATATGTATTATATGGTATTATGTAGAGTTTTATAGTCTAATGTGAGCAGTATAGAGAATTCGATTTTCCGAGCACCTTCACCCTCCTCGCGTGTAAAATTCCTCCTACAACTTTCGTAGACTACCGTAGAACATCTAATAAAAACAGCCTCTCTAATTAATAGAACCCCCTCTATCTCATTAAAATAAGCGTACGCCTTACCAAAGTATGTTGGGACACTGTAAGACTTCAGCGTTTAACTGAAATGAAGAAAATAGCTTTTAACCAGCAAAATATTAAAAACATTTTTAGGTGTTTAGTCCCCCCAGCCAAAGTTAAGAGAGCAGGTGTTCAATTTCCCAGTCCTTTCCCTATCGTTAAGAAGAAATAATTTTTACTGTAGATTAGAAGTCCTCTCTAATAGGAACGGACCTACTGACCTACGATCTAAACGAGTGCAGAAATTATTACGTCTGGGCTTGTAAAAGAAGCTTTACGGTATCTGTTCTTTCTGATGTGCAGTTTAATGAAGTATTTTGAGTTCGACCTGTAGCTATATCAAAGCTGTTTGCTAGGCTGTCGTCAGAAGTGGTAGCTGAACCTCAAGATAATAATTTGTATAGTATAGGGAATCTATCTTGCTGTACGTACTAGTACGTAGCAAGGAATAATAATATCTAGAACTCTCTTTCTCTTTTCTGTCTCTCTATATATATGAATAGTTAGTTTACGTACATATCGACACAAGTTCAGTTCAGCTTCAGCTGAGGGAAAAGTGCAATTTTAGCTCAATTAGTTCGTTAGTTTGTTAGCGACGGTGCCGTGTCGTTTCATGGTCAACTTATAAACCAGTAATGCATTGTACTACACAAAGAAACATATTAAGTAGGTACATTAAAGGCTAGACGCAGAAATAAACAGACTGACTTGGTCTGTTCCTTTCCTTAAGGTTATCTAAGTCGATGTACACTCTTCTATCTAGCACGACACAACGACACTGTTAATTGCCATTGTCGACAATTAAAGCGATTAAAGCGAAAGAACTATACTGTAACTATTTCTGTGAGAAACTTCCATCCGACTTTATTTGTCTCAGGGACTCGTTAATCGTTATAACTTGTTAAATTACAGTTACTAAGAAATAGTCCAGATTAATGTATCAACTGTACATGGTTTAGTTTTGTGTTATGACTCTAAGTGACCACTATTATACCGGAGTGATTGTGCTCTAAGGGAAGAACAGCATTTCTTGAGAATCCGAAAGATAAACTCGTAAGCTTACATAGTAATTATTATCTCTCTGAAAATATTTTCATTACAAACTATTTAGTAGTACGTTTGACTGTAATGGATAAATGTACCATTCGCACAGTCACACTTCACACAGGAGATGAGAAAGAAATATCATTGATATAATACTATTTTGCTTAATTATAGTATTTATTTACTGATAAGTAATATATGTATAAACCCACACATTTGCAATCGAAGTGAGATTAAAATCACAGTGCAAACCTATTCACACATTCGCAGGTTTGCATGACGAAATTGGTTAATAAATTATGTGGTGTTTTATTATAGCATGACATAGTTAAGTAGGCACCTACGTCAGTAATACCGACTAAATTAATGCCACCTAGGAAACATAATAATTTTATACATCGTGTACGCAGATTGCAGATACAAATAAGTGAAAATGAGTATTACTGTACAAGTTGTAAACTTTTTTTCGTATTATTATGTGTTGTTAGTTTGTTAGTACTAAACTAAACTAATGTTCTTTGTTCCATTTTACTTTACATAAACTCCACATTTTCTTTAGTTAAATGCGTTCACGTAGAAACGACAGCATTCAAATAATTTATTTACGTATTAAGTATGTGCGCAGTAAACATGAGTACTTAGGTAAATACTAGAGAGGTAAATGTTATGTAAGCAAGGGAAACAAAAATCCAAAATAAACGAGATCAAAGTTCATTTTGCTTCATGGTTGACGGTTGTTTATTGTTAACACAGCTGAAGTTTTCAAAAATGCGCATACGTAACGAAATTCCATTAGCAAAGGCTACACATAAAATTCAGGTCTGTTTACTGACCGCCACATTGTTTTATCTGTAGAGTAATTACACACCGACTGAAGCAAAACAAAAATAAGATTTTACGTATCTACGTTGAGACTGGTATGCACTTATAAATAATAATAGAAAATAAATAAACACTTGCTTTAGCACATTAAAATCACATAGCCCCTTGTTTGATTATAATAATATTACGTAGGTATAGTGTAATATTATTTATACAAAAGTAAATACATTACAGATGTATAACCCTGTAAGAGATAATAGAATCTAAATAGAAAACGTAAATCGTCTTGTCCATCGTAGCGTCTGAATATTCTGACAGTTTATCGTAATCCTTTCTTTTCAGCTCTATTGTTATTATTCACCATTCCCTTCCCTTCTAATTTTGTAAGGGACACCAGTAAAATGATTTGAAATAAGCTTTCAATTTTATGTTGCTTTTGTATTTAATTTCTGCCCTAAAAGTCGTGACGTGAACTAATGTGGGAATGTTCTGCAATATTCCCCATATGACAATTAAGTTAGCAGTTTAGTAGGTACTAAAATATTGACAGCATATTATGGGCTATTTTCGTGTTCACGTTCATGCCAAGAGCACAAAAAGGCCCATGTGAAAAATTGATTTAACTAACTAACTGCCACGACTTTACTATAAAAACTAGAATAAATACAACAAACTAAATTAATTGTTTGAGAAGTAGTGTCATAGACCATAGTGTCGAATGGCGATCTCTACTTCGCAGGTAAAAGATGATACTCTGTACTCGGTCAGTTATTATCTTTTCTGCAAATTAAAAATTCTGCAAAATTTTCTGCTCGCGGTCGAAGAGAGATTACCGTTTCCTTATCCGATAAGCTGTCGAAAGGATTGGATAGCACCATAACTATAGGATTATAAGATTGTAATAATAATATGAGATATATGTTACATTGCATATGTACTAAATTTTGTTTTGTGCTTGAGACAGGTTCTCTCCATCACAAAGACACCTGCAGCGTTATACAGTCTTAATGAAATCACAACAAACAAGTCTGTACGGATGTGACCACTAACCATGACCGTCGACAAGACCCAATTCCTTTGCTGATGCTGAATCTGTGAAAGTTTTGCGTTAATTCCTTGTGCCTTACCTTTACATTAGATATAATAGGAATACTCATTCTAGTACTCTACAAACGGAATCATTATTATCATCTAGCGAGATAGCATTCTTTGTGTATACACCTATCTATGTGTGTATTTACATCAGACTATGCCTGCACTGCATGCAATCTCTTTTGTAGGTACTGAATTACTTGCTGAAATACAAACAGATGTACACAACATAACATAACTGAAAACTAGGAAGTCATTAAGCAATTCTGCAGCTTCAGCGAATAGATGAATTGTAATTGTTTCAGTGTAACTGATTCTTTCCCCTTTCATTGTAAATTTTATACGTGATTCTACATCAAATTCTGGTAGCTACCAGACTACCACTTACTTCTATTACGTAGATATAGACAGAAAACTTGGTTTTACTAGTTTAGTCTGCAATTTAGTACTATGAGCATTAGCACTAGGGAGTTCGTGTCCTCAACAGCTCCACCAAGGGCTCTTCTTGTAACAAGTGCTCCGAAAAGGATATTTACAAATTATACAGAATGTGTAGAAAGTAATTCTCCCATAGCTTTCAAATTAAAAATTCGAACTTAAATAAATTAGGGACAGTTATACAGGATAGGCGTGCATACTCGGATTTGAAAATAAGGTTTCTCTTCCTCCGTACGTAATCGAGATAGGAATTCGCGTGAACTTTTGCCTGTCACGTTTTAGTTTGGGATTTCTGTTGGCAATTTTAGTTTTATTAGTTTGGAAGGAGTCGAGGTCTATGTATTACCTTGGCCTGTCTACGCATTATGGTTTGATTTCATATGGTCGAGTAACTACGAAACTCTTTAACAGACAGATAACGAAGAGTTGTTAGAATTTCGTGCCAATTTTTACGAAATGTATTACAAGTAACAGTTAATCATCGTAAAGGAAACTCAAGTCCAACTCAAGTTCTTCTCTGTGTCTCGGTTTTACTACTTTTCCGCAAATCCAACGCTCGCATCAGCAAACTTATCATTTCAACTCTGACTGAAACCAACTTCCTTCTTAGCTGTCCTATACCTACTTGACTCCTTTACCGGGGCACCGAAACTAAACTTCCGCTAGCAAAATGGACAGCATATTGCCATGGGACCGTTTCCGAGATTGGATTCATTGCATCGCAGTCGTCACGTTTGATCTTGAACTGGGCCAGACCCTAGAAGTAAGTCTTATCACTATTTTCCCCACGTAATCAATTAAAGCTAACCTCATTAAACTAAACGTTTTTAATTTTTAGAACGTTGAACAGCGAATTTTATCTACTGAGACATTAATCATCAGTTTTATTTTGCAGAGTAATGGATTTTCTCTAGACATAGGATATCGATTTATGCAGTAACATTTTAGATTAAAAATACATTGACCTTCAATTCTTATTCACACATTAGGCTACTATATAGCGAGCTATAAATAATTAAAAGTGTTTACTTTATGACGGGAAAGACTATAAAAATAGAGTGCCTCGTACACTGTTTACATTTCATCTCGATTAATGTGCTCTAGTGACTAGACAGTACACGTAGACAAAATGCCTATTAAATATTGGTTTATGTACCACTCGGTTGTGCTTTCGTGCTTTAGAAAACATTTATAACTAGTTACTATGCGAGATTTATAAAACAATAATATTTTTCATCGTTTCGATTAGTCATAACATTCATAAGATTACATGAATGCTGTAACCTATTATAAAATTACTTGTTTTTACAACAGAAAACCCTAAGCCAAAGAAAAGAAGAATATCGTTGCAGTAATGATTTATTTTTATTCTTTTTTTAATATCTTAAGACGTAGAGAAATCTTATGTAGATACCTAGAGAAATTATTTTTAAATTAAAAGAATCGTTACCTAATGCCGAGTTGAATAAAAATAACGGTTGATTGATTATTAACCGTGAAAAGTAGAGTTAGAATTTTTGTATCACTGCCCAGACATTGGCAGATTAATAGGAATGCATCTCTCATCATAATCATGATTTATTATATCATACTTAATAATATGATTATTATGCTACGTATATGTAATAAATGAGTATGAGAATGCGTGTAGAGAGGCGAGTATGTGAAAATGAATGAACCGTTTTATAATGTAGGCCACTCTTCACACTACATTGTCTACAGTTCTAATAAAGCTTTATGTACTGAATCTAACATCCAATTCACACTGTCTTTTGACTAGATGGTCTACCCCAACCATGTGAAGCTCTCAGAAGACGAAAAGAGCAACATTTGCTATTTATCGTTTCCAGACTCCAATTCTGGATGCATGGGGGACACTCAGTTTCATTTTCGAATTCGCCACAATGTTACAAAAATGGATTTACTCGAATCCCACCTCATTAAATCGTACAACAGAAGATGTCCTACAGCTCTTCAAGTTGACCACAACTTCATGCTCGGTTACGTCTATTTCCGCCAAGTTAAAGACCCAACACTCCGCAGGGGATATTTCCAAAAGGTGCTCCTCTACTTTTCTTACAGAAATAATTTTACTTCATAAAGTTTTACTGTGTTGGTCGCATTTGTAACCATAGTTGTAAGGATGAGGCTAAAGAAATATTATATTCAACTTTTCCTTGTTTTTCATTCAGTTCCTAATTCAAAATTAAAATTTTCTCGTATCCGAAATTAAGTAAAGGATACATAAATGTGAATGTATGCTAACATTTTAAAACGTGATCTTGACTTCTCGGATGGCAATTAGTTGTCGTTTACTTCTTTAAACGAACTACGAACTGGAAACCACTTATTATTTTTAAAGTTTCGTGACCAATGCCATGCTACATAAACAATTAGATTATGTATTGGATGGATAGAGTATGTTATATTTTGTAGAGGAAATCCAATGACATTCATTCCTTATTTCGCATAACGTAAATAATAATGGTGATCTCTGTGTGTACTTAAAGAAATATTATTTAATTTTTGCAGTCGGTAATAATTCTGTCCAAGTTTCCGTTCGTCAATCTTTTCCAGCAAGTATTGTCCTTTCTGGCTAGGGAGTATTTTGATAGCGGTCATCAATGTTTTGAATCGGCTTGCCGATATATCTACCAGTGGCCTGCTCCGGTTCCCGGTCAACTGCTCAATCTTCCTTTTCTCAACACCGTCTTTCAGGTATACACGTTACTGCTCAATGCAGAAATCTTAGCAGTTAAAAATCGGTTGACCGACTTGCGGTACCTACTTTCCATTTTGACTTAACACTATTTTTTATTGTGTGTAGATATTTATTCCTCTCATCAGTTGTGTACGAACGAACGGGTCGCCGCAAAAACCAAAACCACAGCCAAGCTCAAAAAATGAATCTTCTCTTCCTCTGACTATAATTTCTTCTGTTCACGAGCCAGATTTATTCCAGTGTTTGAGGCCAGTATTGACACATGTTCACCTATTATGGGAATTAGTTCTGACTGCAGAGTCCATTGTAGTAATGGCTCCGGTACCTGACACTTGCGCCAACACTGTCCATGCACTCTTAAGGTGAGACAAAAAATTATGCTGCTGTCTGTAATTGAAAGAAGTTGGTTTTTAGCGTAAATGGCAATAATGTTAATTTGAAATTCGCAGGGACTAAATTTTTTAATACTTTTGAATTCTAGTATGATATTTCCTATTAAATACTGTGCCGACTACCGTCCGTATTTTACAATTCATGACACTGACTTCAAGGAATACACCATGAAGTCAACCCTGCCTCCCCCTGTCATATTGGGCGTGACAAACCCATTTTTTGCAAAAACTCTTCAACACTGGCCCCACATAATAAGAATGGGAGAAAACTCAGGTAGATATTACAAGATTTTCTATTAACTTTTACACAATGCCGTTAAATTAAATTTTAGATTTTTAAAGTGAAAGTAGAAGTTTGACGTGATTTTTATGATATTCAGGAATGCATAGTGGTAAATTGAAAAAAGCCAGTAACATAAAACTCCTCGATTCTCAGCCTGGAGTATACACTAGTTACCGGTAAGTTGTCTGATGATGATGACATTATTGATGCATGGATGGGATCGGGGATTATTTATACTGTTGAAAACAATCATTGATTATATTTAACGGTTAAAATTAAATTTGAAAAATTACAGACCGTTTCTGCAGAAAGATAAAAACCTATTGAAGAAAATAGTGATGGGAATGCAATCTCAGCGACCTGGAGAGGTTCAGACTGTAATATTAAGACGACATCTTCATGAGCTCACGGAAAGTTTTATGATTCCACTGGAGAGATATTTAAGCAGCTTAATGCCTTTACAGAAAAACATTTGTCCTTGCAAGGTAAGCATTACAAAATATTTAGCTAAGCGATATAGTCATAAATGTAATCCTCCGTTACTTCTAATCTTCTTTGTAATCTTCCGTTGAAGATTTTAATTGCTTGCATTATTTACAGGCGGCTCCACTTCCTAGACCTTTTAATCCAGATGATTTCCTAGCAACTCTAGATGTATCCGGACCTCAACTTACTACTGGGATCAAAGGGGACTGGGCGGGACTTTACAAGAAATTTTTTAGGTCAATAAATTTCTCCGAATGGTATAATACAAGATACCGAGAAGCAGCTGACAAGCTTCAAGCTTTGCATTTGGAAGTAATTTCGAATACTGTAAGTTTTGGCATTAAATTGCTGTAATTTTATTTTTGTATTAATGATATATTGTCATAACTTTTGTTATATACTAATTATTTATTTCTTCCGTTCTGTTTTACACAGGATGTAAGAAGTTGGATTTCTGGGCGGGACGAAGTTGAGGCTGTAGATTTAGTTTTGAGATTACGAGAGCAAATAGCTCAAACTCATTTGCCAATAAAAGCCACAGTGAGAGAAAAATTGCAAGGGCACGTAGATTTGATTTTGAAAAGCTTACCTGAAGATCTACAAACCGTTTTAAAAGTTAATTGATTTTGCATAAAAAGTACCAAATAGTGTGCATAGTTTTTCATTCACTCGTTATTGTGAACGAAGTACATTTTACTCTTAAATAAATCCAATATATAGCAAAATATTGTTCGTTCGGCGAACAATTCGAGAAAATGTTAATATTTTTTGATATGGTAGGTAATCATGTGAATGGATTTTAGGAGTTAGATAAAACTGAAATATGGAACATCATTGAATGGCATTTAAAAACAAAATCCAAGGTTTATTTTTCGTGAATATATGCCTAGCTGTAAATGCATTTTGTGTAACAAGCATTTGATTTGTGAAATGTTTTCATTGTAATATAACCAAAAAGAAACTCATTTAAAAAAGATATTGCTTTCTGATCTGAACAGACACTTTGAACAGTAAATGAGATTCTCTAAAGAAATGTCTCAACTTCTGCACCACTAATGATGGGTATCTTTCTGCAGTGTGATTTTATGTTAGTGGTTGCCTCATGTTATGGCGAATATGTTGTGTTTACATAAATGTGTATTATTACCATTAGATTTACTAAATAGACAAAACAGGTTACTATCTATAATTTACAGCGTCTGATGTAATACCTAGTAGTAAGTAGTCAAATACCTACAAGCCGTATTGCCATTTGATATTATTGTCATCGAATGAGAACAAAAACGGCAATGTGAAACTAAAGATAATCAAAGCGTCAGTTGTTTTAAAAACAATGAATGCGTATTTACTTTACCAACTTGATAAAACTATCCAGGTAGAATTGGGGAAGGAAGTGTTGTGTACCGAAGATCCTTCTACAAGTTGTTTCCTGTACAAGACTGGAGATATTTTATTTCGAGAAATAGTTACAATAATTTTATTCTGCTGCAGTCATGTCAACTATTAGTTTGTACTTCAAAATTCACAAGGCTAATGCAAACGTTTTAAGTGATCTTATTTTTTACAAGAGAAATCTCTTTTCGTATTTAGTATGCGAAAATTTTGTGTTTTCGAAAGCATTTTCAAGTTTGAAATAAACTGTATTTTTCAACCTGAAATCAAACGGTTTGCAGCATCATTACTTTATTACCTATTTCATTTTGCATAATCATTAATGCTGACTAATTACTCATCCAATAGCCATTCACAGTTAGGTTTTTAATTACAACATCGTGTATTTTATATACCGCACATCTAATATGTGAACAGTCAAAAAATATTTAAAATTATCTGTTGATAAACTGTTTGCTATATTTTAGATGGAACTGAAACTTTAACTCAAAATATTTTTTTAATTATTAATTTATCAAAATGTTTTAATCTCAGTAATATGGTAGCCGCTGCTAATATTTAATATTCGAAAGAAGGCGTCTTGTCCTCAAACCTCTAGGGAGGATCGAAATGCAAGGGCAAAAGCAAAAAAGTTGAAACATGTGGAAACAGGGCGTAACTCATTGGTCACGAAATCCCAAACCCATTACTATAAAGTTAATAACAAACGACATGAAAGTTTACATCTTAGTGTCATAAATTTCGTAGTTTACCGTATACATAGTTGCTCCCATTTCCCGTGTTTACTAATTTTATGTTAATTAGCTGCAAACGGAGTGAGAAGTGAGAAGCAATAAATGCAGATATCCCAGTTCAAGAAAAAATATTGGCTAGTTTATATATTTTTTACATCTTGTATATTTTGAAGTAGGTACCTAATTTCATTAGGAAATGTGCTACACAACTTTTCCCAGCAGCATTTATCGCTCTCTGACTCTGAACTGAAGTCATAAGTAGGTACGCATAAACGTCTTTCACGACAAATACGCGGCACCATGACTGCACGAAAAGTAAATGAAATAGTAGCTACATAAATACTATATCTTTATTTCCCTTTTTTTTAATAATAATAATATTTCTACATTTAGGCTTATGGTATATACCACAACGGATTACGGATATAGTTTAATGTTATGTGCACATGATATCTAATGATCTGTGTAGAAACACGTAAATTTCAATAATCTCATGAAGGAGTGGAATAATGCAAAAGTGAATAAACGGGAATTCTGGGAATAGCCACAAAGCCAATTCATTCATATTCATTCCGGCCATTCACAAGAAATGGAAATGTGTTCTATCTATAATCGTGTAATATTACGTAACTTCTCGGGGTTTAGGTAGGTACTCATTGAGAAATCTTTGTAGATGCGGCTGGAGATTTGCATTGCGTCTTATTCTATCTAATGTCTTGGTCTCTTCGTCCTTATCCCTGTTGCTTGCATAGCATTATGATGTGACTATGTGACTATACGGAGTTCGGATCGAACTGATCGAAGAATTCAGACGTCAGCATAATACTTTGCAATGCCCATCATATAAAATTAGTAGGGGCATATGTTCTTTCTTTTCTTTCATACTAAAGCCTTTTGTTTGTAACACGAGGATTATTTTTTCATGTTTTCCTTGTATCTATTTATCGTAAAATGCTATGATAATAATCATGTGAGAAATCTCAACATGATTACTAAATGCACCAAATCTACACTTTTGCAAGAAGCTTGGCTGTTGCGAGTAAAAGCAACTGAGACATATTATTATCAGAAACTTTAGTTTTTAGGATCATTTTCATCAATTCAAAAACACAAGCTAGTCCTAGACCTAGGTTACGATTGTACATGATCCAAATTCAATGTAAGTCTTCATCATAATTTATGACGTTGTCGAAACTGGAAACCATTAAAAAAAAGACGTCCATTGATGCCAGACAGCATGGTTTACATCAATTCATGTTGGTGCATGACTGATGCAAAGATACGAGTACAGTACAAAGGATTCTTTCATAGTTGGGATTAAGCGTCTTAATGTGCCAGTTTTTAAGGCTTTAAGAAAGCATAAAATATGCTCAGTGCTAATTCCCATCCCATGACTCTACTACTGGAACCTTATTGCTCTCTTTTTCGTCCAAACATTAGAACACACCATCGTTTTTATAATACCTCTATTTATTGTATGCTACCTATTTGGCCAGTTTTGGCGCAAGTACTTAATATTCAATTTACAGGCGGAGTGAAGGGAGGAGTGCTTTCAGTTCGCAAATTGAAATCCCAAAGAATATAGGTAGTTACTATATACTGTGACGGTGTGCATTCGCTTGGAATGGTCAATGGGAAATGAAATAATAGGTACTGCCTACAATATTATAATAATATGCTATACGTAATGTAGGTACATTTAGTTAATAGGATGACGTATATCAGGATATAGTATACCAAACCAGCTTATCCACCAACCCAATAAGGACAAGAATATTATAAAGCTTCATTTACGTATAGTTACTGATAAGAGTCAAATTCCGAGTTTTCTGCTGGCTAGGTATGTCTGACTAACTAAGTAAAGTAAGTAGAGTAGTAGTCGAGTGAGTCTGAGTCAGTCGGTACATACATACATACATTCATACATCTGTGTATAAATTGTAGAACGTACAAGACTTCGATCATTCCTACATTACTACTACAGTAAGAGATGTAGATATGTATGTAAGTATGTATGTAGGTATGTACTATATAATATAATATGATGGCCTGATACATCAAGTTTATAATATTATCGTGCCTACCGCCTAGTAGCCGCGCTTGGGAATATAATATTGATACGTTCATAAAAGCATAGTAGCTTTAGAAATTATATAAAAATTTATTAGTATACGAATGGGATGTGTAGCATGTCAGTAGTTACGTGTATGAAGTGTAATACGAGAGCATAAATTTATCAAGGCAAGTAATATCGTGTACCTACCTATAGCTACCTAAAAGTAAATTTGAGCCGACCGACCGATTTTCATTCAGCTCCAGAAAATAACATACAATCCGAAAATTTATGAGAATAGTAGCAGTAAACGTATAGTGATCTATAAGAAAATTATTGGAGTTGTTCCTTAGGTTATGTCAATGTCCGTTATAGGTTAGATGAGTTAGGTTATAGTTTTCAGTGGTCCTCCTATCCTATCCAGTCTAGCAGATTTATACGGTAGTAGCTGTAGCTGGCTCGGCAGATGCAGATCGGTCGGATCGGATAAGAATTCGGCTGTCGGTCGGTCCACACGTCCACACCACACACAACTCATTAGTTGAGTTGACTAGTTGACTCCTTGACTCGACCAACTCACACTCGATAGCCTCTTCCAATTCCACTGGAATGAAATAACAAATTCAATCAAGAGTTTGAGTCAATTAACTCGGAAAAAAGTCTGTTGATCCGTCGAATCCGATGACTGTCCCCTTACTCACGTCTCTACCCGTGCCCACTACTAGAAATCATAACATCAAACGTAGATCACACAACTCCGAAGAATAATTAATCCTCTCTGTGCTAATTATAATTATGATTACACTCCAGTCACTCCACTCTCGTTGACATTATTTCATTTCTAATTTCCGCCAGATTTGCCTTGGCCCACCTACCTTTTTACTCCTATTAGGAATTATTGCTAATCTTATCACTTAAATTAGCAATACACTCTCCTCAATATGTGTCTGTGTTGTTCGGCAATAAAGAAATATTTCAATTTCCACCAGGCGAGGATCAATTGAGAATGTAATGGGAACGTATACCGATAGTGACGAGATGTCAAAATGTAAAGAGACTAAAAGATATCTTCCAGCAGCAGTTGCCTGGATCCTGTTATTGACAACTACTGGCCTTTTCTTCGTGTTTCCGTAAGTGCCTAAATCCCTTTTATTTCTTCTTCCTTTACAATCCCTTAATCATTAATTTCAAAACCGAAGATAATAAAATTGACGCTATCGCTTCGTATGTCGTAAAATTCAACAGTGCTCAATGCCGTAGAATTGCCTTACAATAGGATGTTATTATTTATTAAAAAAATAACAGTGCCTTGAAATGATTCTTCTGATATTAGAAGTGTTAATTTATTTGACATTGTTTACTTATTATTATAGAGCGAGATGGTACATAGAGCACTACAGTATCTGGATACCGATTGGAGAAGGTTTGGTAGCTCTAGTCGTTATAGCTAATTTTACTCTAGCAACTTTTATGGATCCGGGAGTTATTCCAAAGGGTAAAAAGTTAAAAATTGCAATCAATTTATTTAATGCGTGATACCTACTTATTTATTTTATTGCAAAATGTAACTTCCTTACTTTTATCATTGACAAAGTTTACAATATTTTTGTGTTTTCATCTTCAATAATGTTTTTTTCCAGCTATGAGAGGTGAAGATGATAATGATGATATGCGAGCTCCTTTGTATAAAACCGTCGAAGTTAATGGCATCACAGTTAGAATGAAGTGGTGCGTCACGTGTCAATTTTACCGTCCTCCTAGATGTTCTCATTGCAGTGTCTGCAATAATTGTATCGAAGTACGAATTTTATATTCTCCATTTTCCATTATTTTGTTAATTTAGCAGTAGATTGTAATTGAAATATTTTATTTGTCTTCAGACGTTCGACCACCACTGCCCATGGGTAAACAACTGTATTGGACGGCGGAATTACCGATTTTTCTTTATGTTCCTGATGTCTCTTTCAATACATATGATAACAATTTTCACATTATGCCTAATTTATTTGCTTCGACACATGGAACAAATGTCTGAACTCCCGACAATCATATCGTAATTTATTTACTTTATTTCTACATTTTTAAGCAAAAAACCATAGTCATCAAAATTATTGCATGAGGTCTATAAATACAAATAAGATATGATACGTTAATCTTGAGGACGATTTTAAGTTTAATGAACCCATTATGCGGTTATGCCATGTAGCAGGCAAAATAACTAAAAAATTTAAATTAGACGTACAATTAAAAAGGCCACAAACGTTCAAAATTTTTGGATGAATATATTTCGATTACCAAATATTTTGCGTCACAATTTTACAGTTTTAATTGTAAAGGCAAAAAAGTCTTTAATGGTTTCAGACATAGTAAGTAGGTACCTACTACTATGATAATATTTTATATACTGTCAGCTTTGAAATTTTGAAGCAATTAAATTTTTAATCGATTTTGCACTGGCTTTACTGCTGTGTATGCTAAATGTATCAAATCCTTTCATGTAATCTCTAAGTATTTATAAAGTGTGTACTTAATCGTATGTTATCATTATCCATGGGAAAACGTAAGCAGTACTCCTTGTACTGTTTATAATATACCTAGCCAAAAATTGAATTCTATAGAACGACAGACTTTAAGTATGGTACACTGGCAGTTTGTATCGGAATGTCTGTAGGGAATTATTTGGCTTTAAACTACAAGGAATTGTAAGAAATCCCAGAAAATCTCAATCAATTGCTTTAAATCGATTTAAGTGAGTGAACATCTTCTGTTTATCGATTTCATCGATTGCTTCTGTACAGAGCCAACAATAGGAAAAGTGCTTTACGCGCTAAAAGCGATCAAGTGTTTATAATACATGTATAAATTGCATATGCTTTTGATATTGTCATTAATAAATTCGATGATTTAGCATTTTCATTGTATCGGACGCATACTTATGTCCGTTTAGAGTTTCTGCTTTTTAGGTACCAATAGAAACTGTTGCGTAGAAGCATGAAAAGGTTTGCTTGCGTGTAGTATTTTTGATATGCGATGTAATTAGTTTCCCTTGTGGGTTTTAGGGTTTCCATCATGGTTGTGATAGCAGTGTTATTTATCCCAATATTGGGATTAACTGGATTTCACATAGTCCTCGTTATTCGCGGTCGCACAACGAATGAGCAAGTTACTGGAAAATACCGAGGGGGCTACAATCCGTTTTCGAAGGGTTGTTGCTACAACTGCTGGTTTACATTGTGCGGGCCTCAGTACCCGGGGTGAGTGCATCTGCTTTGTGAATATTCTTTAGTAGCTATTAGCTGTGTAGAGCAAAATAATTGTTTTTTAAGGCTGCAGCAGTTACATAATTGGAGTGGCGTAATTTTTTGTTTTGTGCAGACTTGTACGTGCTAAAGGACAATTTGCAGCCAACCTGTCTGTATTGTATCAGCCGTCTAGCCCTACGGGTGGCAGTGGAGCACTTCTTCATAATTCATCCGCTCCTGGGAACCAGGTAAAAGTCTACGTCGATAATGGAAAATATTCAATGAAACCGAAATCAGGGAATCTTCCTTCACTGCATTCTCCGCGCAATTACCGCCAGGTAACCCACATAATTTACCAGGCTGATTGAGCAGGCCACCTGTTCTATTCAGTTTCTCAGTCTATGTCATATGTTAACTGATTTGCAATTCTGGCTTTCTTTCTTCTACTTCTCTCAAATAATTGCGACTAACCTGATCCAACCAAATCTCACATTTTTCGCCTACTCGCCCGGGGTAACTCCTAACGTACGAAAATGACGGGAGAATGCAATCGAGTGAAGACTCTCCTTTGCGCTTCACGCTCTAACTCTCTCTGAGCTATTGTGTGTCTTGTGTGTTGTACTGCTTTCATTTGTTACAATTATGACTTACTACATAAGTGCGAATTTCTCATAGACTAGACGAATGATTTGCAAGGGTCGTTTGCTTAATTGATCTTAATCTCTCTGGCACTGTGGACGCCGTTCACATTTTTCATGCTCAAGTTCTTACTTTGTTTTCAGATGCTCCCAACGTCGAATCGCGACGTGTCTGATCACGACTTGGGTCTGCAAGCCTCTCAATCCCTGGACTGCGAACCCACCCCTCCCATTCAACGTCATGGATCCAAAAATAACTTCTTCCTTCCAACTGGTAGTCAACAAGACGAGGGTGGGAATTTAGGTCACGTTCGTCACTTGCGAGGCCAATACACACACGGATCTCCACATCCCAATCGTCAAAGGTATCATCTCCTTTTTATGATTGACTTTATTTGACAAGACTGACTCCACTTACTAAACTTAGCCGGGACTAGACGCTCGCTCGGCGTCTGCCTGTCTTCTTTGAGATTACACCCGACGCATCTCTCTTCCGCTATGCTCTATAAATGGAATGCATTTACATTTTCAATTTTGCATATGGAATTTAATGTGGCTTCTTTCCGTTTTCTTTCCACTTTATGTTCTCTCTTTGGATGTATGTTCAGTCCTCTCACTCACTCTCGTTCGTCATATTATTATCTCTTTCCCTTTGTCTTCTCCTTCTCTCCCTCTCAAATGCACTTCCATTCCAGCCTTTCTGCACAGAGAAATACTCCAACTTAATTACTACGTCCTATTTCAAGTTACTTGATCTTCTTTATCTTCTAGCTTGAGCATCAGCAACGGCCAAACTTATGAAGTATTAAAGTGACACACAAACTAATTAATTTTTTAACCACATTCTTCGTCCCTCACCTCGTCTATTATGTCTGAGCGCGTTAATTTGGTTAATTATTTAAGTACCCAGTTACTGCACCATATTATTTTACCCCCATTTGTTTATACAGCAGCAGCTCGAATTTCAGAGCATGTCTTCACATAATTGAATTTCTGGTTGGGAACGTCCGGTTCGTCTTTATGTTTTTATGCAAGGAATTCCTCCCTATCTGTACTTATTTTTTTACGTGTTCTGCAATGAAACACATTTTGTTTTTAAATTCTATCTGTTGTAGGAGAATTACTATTTTAGTCTTTAATTGCAATTGAATGTTGAATGTAGGTCTTCTCCCTTGTTTGCAGCGCTGAGCATGAAAAGCACATTCCTGATGCATTACTTCAAAAAATAACTCACAGAAAGGATATGTGTCCATGAAATGAATTGTAGTCTACACTTTAGTTAGACGAAAATCCAATAGTAACTTTTAATTTGTTTATGTTAATTTTGCATGAATTTTCTTGTGAATGAGCATGCGGGATGCGGGTTTACTTTTCAGCGTTTGGAAAGCATGTACAAGCAGTGCACATAGTATGAACTCTTCAGCTTCAATATACTTTCGCTCTTCTTCTACAAACATTTCTGCAGAAAGCGCAGAGCAGGCGAAAAGAGTGCTTGTGCTACAGGGGGACCCGCTTCCAGTGGCAAATCTCAAGATTTAAATGCACCTCTTCCTGTTCTGTATGTATATCTATCTATCTCTTTTCTCTATACTCTTTTTAATTTGTCGCAGTCAAACCTGTACGTCTGTTTGGAGCGACCCAGATTTCATGAAATGACTTATTTTTCTAATGCCCACCTACTATGCACTTTCGCACTCTAATTTCTCTTAATTCGTACGTCCGAATTTCAAAAGAAAGGGACAAGAACACGCAAATCTGCAATCGCTCTCTGAAATCTACTGCTCTGGCTTTGCTTTGGTGGTCGCTCTCATTTCGCCACAGATTTGACTGTAAATTACGTATGTACTTATATGTAGATTGGGAACTGTACTGTAATTTATCGTTTGTGTACTATATTCGTCTTACAAACCTTTCCTTTTGACTCTAAAATTATCCAGCTTGGTTTGTGTTTCCCTCATCAAGTATTTTTCAGTGCTTTGATCGTAAGTTGTCTTTAGTTTGTTTAAATTCTGTTTGTAATTGTAATTACTCGGAAATGAAGATGAGCCCAAGGTTTTCTCCTTTAAATTTATTTTTCTTCTTCTTCTTCTCCTTTCTTTTCTTTTTCATTCTATGACTACTGACAAACTTAAAAATGCTAAATTCTCCCCGTCACTTTTACTTAATGCTGGACTCAATATTGGACTGGCAGTCTCTCAATATTTTACTAATTGGCAGAATAGTAAACTATGCATCCCAAATATAAGCACTTCTCACACTTAGCTACCTATACCGTAAATATTGAACATGTATATATACAATGATTTTACTTGATACAAAATTTTAATAATTGCTATGATAATTCGTATATTTATGTAGACGACGAATCGACAGCTTTTTTATTATTATAATTATCCTTGCATAATTTAAGAATAATGTGCTAAAATTGTAAAGCCCTGTAAAAATTGTTTATGCCCACCACGACGAACAAACTTCAGTATTAGGCTTTCGCAGTGCAGTGCATTAGACTGTGAGCAGTGCAATGATAACGAGTAAATGAGTAGGATAGTAATTCCCGCCGAAATTAAAATATTAATGGTGGTGTATTTACTTGTAGAAGCGGAGAGGGGATTCGATCCCGTAGTCATACTCCCGATTCATTGTCGTCACCATCAGACGGTGGATTAGTCAACGCGAATGTGACGAGCCCGACTCTGCAGCAGAAGATCCGCGCAATCGGCGGCGTGCCGACGCCGTTCGCAGCGTCGGCCAGCCCCATCACTCGTCGCTCGAACCCGCCGACGCCGACTCAAACAGATCGTCCTGACTTCATCGGTCTGACTCAGTCCGTGTCGGTGACGGCGCCGCACGGGCGGGGACACCACCAACCCGTCTGCTACGACGGCTACAACTCCACGAACGGCGACCAGAGACGAATTCTCTCAGAAAGCGAACTGCTCTACGACAGACAATATCACATGGGGGGCTTAGTCAACGTGCCACGGGACTCTTCGGGCCCGATCCGCGAGCTGGCGAGTTCTCCGCAGCGGGGCGTCTACCACTGGAAAGACAACTCGCCCACCTCTGCAGCTTCCGCAGGGAACTTCGGGCCGATGGGGAGTTACTTCCACTCGAACCCCACCAGCCCCATTCAGCATAACGTGATTAACAATAGTGGCAACGGTGCAATGAACAAAGTGTACTACGGCGCTCCTCCACCCCAGCACAGTGGCTACAGTGCCTCCCCGCCCACGAACTACCTGGTGGGGAAACCCGGAGGAGCCCCCCTCTCTCCCGGCATGAAGAAGAAAATGTATAATGTGCCACCCGGAGTGAACGATGCTATAAGACCTAGTCCAATTTCTAGAAGACCCATGAGCTTTGTCCGCGCCCTGGAGATGACCGACTCGCTAGAAATGACCAATCGAGGGGCGGGGCACAGCCGCAGCAGTCCGGCGGGCACTCCCAAGGGCTCCGGACAAATCCCCGTCAATGACGTCTCCGAAAGGGCCAGTGTTTACGACATGAATTACGAAATTTCAGTCTAAGTATTATTTTGTACCACGAACTCAATTCAAGTGTGTCGTCTTCTGTCTTCTCGAATTGGACTCCTTGGTTTGTTGGTGTGTGCGTGCGCCCACGCCCACGCCCCTCTCCACAAACAAATCTTAATACTTAGCCTAGGGTAACAGATAACAAATGACGACACACAAACATAACTCACTCCAAGTTCAATAAGTAAATGCAACTTCGTACAATACTAATCTACCAAAAACTAAGAACTTCTCTGACGTTGGAACTTTTAAGTAGCGCATCCTTGTTGCTCTTACTTACTTACTTACATACTTACCTAGTGCAAAACAATATTACTACGCGTACGCCTACTAAAATAAAATTCGACTCATCGCGAACGACAAAATTACCTGGTAGGGTCAACAAAATCCTTAGCTATGCAATCAGTTCCTTGAGTAACGACGTAAACGAGACACTAGCAATAAGCGAGCATTCAAATTCACATTTGAGTAGCCGAAATAACAATTGTACTGTTGGCCTACTAATTATACTTATTCTAGTGCTAAGGTAATTGCTGTCACCCTTTTACATATTGTTGTTAATATTACTTATCACTATTATTAAATTGCTATGTACTATGTTCATGTTCCATCTAATTAAATTCGCCCTCCCTCCAAACTATTTAGCATTTGTAATGTAAAGCGTTTAGAAATAGGGACCTACTAACGATAGGTTAGTGAGTAGTCTTTGTGAATGAAATATCAAAGGCATAATGTATTTCTACTATTGTGCTCTGCTGACCACATATACATACATAATATTTATTAACTACTGAAAAATTATTGTCATTTATAAAGTGTATCAAGTCTTCGAAGGGCTTCTTCATCTTATAAATGCCTGCATCAAATATTGATTTTTGACAGTACACTGACTGGAGTGAAGGTTTACCTGATGATATTTTACAACTAAAATTAGTATTTATTCGAATTCACCAATTTGGCTGTGCAATACAAATGAACTGAGTGAGTGTCTAGAGGGTATTATTAATACATATAAGTAATATGTATTTATCTCGTTCTTTTATGTTATATTGTAATTACGGAGAATTTGTTTGGCGGGAGAGCACAGCATAATTTTTAATATTATTTAAATGATTACAGACAAGTTTTTAAGCGTGAAGTCAATAGTTTATGCATAATGTATTGCATATTGTAGTTGTTGTTTGAAACTCTGTGGGGAATTTCATGATTAATTCTAAAATATTCTGTGCATTATTAGTCTTAGTTCGTGAACATTTTATTTTTTAACGAATTGAGTGCAATAGATGATGTCGTTTGTGGCCAGGAAAGTTTTTAACGCAGCGGAAGATACACTAAGAAAAGAAGTTTTGAGTGTACAAAGTTATTAGGAAGATGAAGAGATAATATGCCGGATTTGATTTGATAATTGTTTCAATTTGAATTTTGAACTAAAATCGTATTAAAATGATATTTATTATTAATTAGACATTAAATAATTAAATAATTGTGTGTTTTATCATTGAGAGGAGCTGAGAGGGAAATAATTTAGACACGACTGAGGAAGAGAGCCAAACTTTACTAGTCTTTATTTTACTGCGAAAGCCAAAAAGATTTGTTTACTTCATAACGTAGCAATATGCTAAATGAAATCCTGTCCAGTATTTAAAATGACCCGACCACAGCAAATAATTTATATCTACATTTATGTCTAAGGTATTTGCTGTCAATGTATTTTTAACTTGACTTGGGTGTGACTAACTGTTTTCCCTCTATTTTCAATGGCTATGCAGACCACAAACTATAAATACTTACTACTGAAAATTATATTGCTCAGGTATGCTATGCAAAGTTTGCTGTGTTCCTCTTTCGTATGTTTTTGATGAGTGCTCATCCAATTGAAATCCTCATATAAGTAAGTAAATATGATTGTCTTGATGAAACGATAACTGTACTAAATACATTAAAAAAATTTAACTTATATGATTCATAGTGGAAATGTCAGTATGTGAGAATATAAGGAAATAGCCTACATAACTTTTATGTATGGTAATGCTTTTTTAGTCTTTCTACATAAATATATTCAGATACAAATAATTGTAACTTATAATATCCTAATAATATACTTAAATTACATTATTGTTATTATCTCAATCCCACTCTTTAATTACTTATGTGTATAACTACGGTTTAGCCTTCTTTCAGTTTTAAATGATGTTCTGTTAATTATTTGTTAGTGTTTAATTAATATATTTGTGTAATAACTGTTACTACTTAGTATAACATTCTGTTGCAGTTTTAGATGTTGTAAGGAATGACTACTTGTACATGTATAATATAATTATAGTATATTTGTCGGCTCATGTTCTTTCCATGCGATTTAGCTAATTCTATATGCAATAAGAGTAACTCTACGGCCGTATTGTAATAATCATTTATATTTAGAATAGAAACAAGTGTACTTATATATGTATTAATATCTTAATCACTATCCACTTTGTGTTGTAGCCTTATCTAACCTGCAAAAACAATTTCATACATACGTCTACATAAATACACATAAGAACTATAAGTAGCTAACATCGTCGGTGTGAGATTACTAAAATTGTATTATGGAAGATTAGCTAGATACCTAATAGTTTAAATATAATTAAGGTTATGAAAAGAAAGCAAATCGTCAGATCGTGTATTCAGATCAGCAGCGTATATAGGTATCTTTCTTTTCACACGAAACTACGTGTGTCCTGAGTACTGTGGTTCATTTGTAATGTAAGTGCATTAGACACAGACATGAACTAATGATATATTATACTATCTAATTACTGCTCGTGTTGCTTCAATGAAACTCATGGCTGCTAATCTTCTTCTCAGTTTTGCTAAAAAATAAAATTTAAATCACCGTTCATACTGGAGATGATCAACGAACTAGTAAGTAATGTTAACAGAATTGTAAAAGGAACTATTAACTAAATTCAGATTAGGTTGATACAATGAGGTTAGGATAGTGAATAACCAGATAGCCATAAACAACCACCCATACCACATACAGACAACACACACAAAACTAACAATAAAGAGAACGGTAAGTAGGCAGCCAGTTCTACTCAATTATCTGTACTGTACTACTTACTTAAACTAATTGACTTGAACCTTAATCATTGTACTGTATTCGTATTTCATACAAAGAAGAATTGATTCTTATTAAACAAACCATAACAATCTAAATGCTCGTTGTTCTCTATTTCATCTCTCATAATATTTAATTATATGCTGCGAACAATACATATAAGTTACAATGCATTAGTAATGCATAGTTGTCGAAATAAATACTGGGAATCGTTTTTTGCAATTACATCGTTTATTTTCTCACAGGTATCTTTAACCGTTACATACTTAGAACACCGTAATCATAAGTATCTACATGTATGTATTTTTGACTTTCATCATTATCATTATTAAGTCACTATCTGTATTGTATAGATATCAACAACTCAGTTTAACCTTCAAGTTAGAATTATCACTAAAAAATTTTGTATGCAGATAGTATACATCAATAAGGGATGTGTACCCTTTGAAAATGATTGTTCCGCGAGTAGTGTCTTATGAATAATTGAATTAAAATTTTTGTAAGTACAACAGGTAGGTAGTGGCTAGGTCTTAAGTCTCATTTTAAAGTCAAAGTCCAAAGGAAGCCTACAATTTAACCATTTTCCACAATAATGCTCATCCTGCTAAATCATATAGGAAATGTATGGCCGAAATCCTCATCGGACGATTTTATTGGCCTTTGTTCGATAACGTCGCAGGAAATACATCGGGTTTGTTTGATTCGGTATTTGGATTTTGCTGGACTGGCAGGCCTACATAACACGTACGTATATACATAATAATTATTTAACCGTTCGTTTAACTTTTGTAATAGACACTGTCACATGGGCAGTAAATACTAATAATAATACAGTAAGTACACTCAAGTACTTTCTCGGTAGGTTCATTTATTGCGCACATGTAAAATAGTTTTCACTTATACATTGAGATAGTAAATGCTTCTTCTGTGTGCTGTCGTTTATGCGACGGTCATAAACACAATCATTGCTGATTACCTATATTTATATAGTATAAGTAGTAAGTAGATATATGCAAAGGAGTTAAATGTCCAGTGTGTTGTTAGTTCAATTTATGACTGCTGTACTGTACTACTATCTAAACTATTAATGCCAGCTGATTGTCCTAAAAGTACAACACAAAGAAACTACGTTTTACTACTGCTATAAGGAAGAAACTTTTTCGAAAACAGCTTCGCTCATTATAACTGGAGTCAGCTTGGTCGCTTTGATGGAATTGCGGTGAAGATTCCACTCTGAGTCTCCATCGACGTCGTGGTTGCACGTTCGCGTGTATTTGCACAATGGACATTCTATTATTGTGGATTGGGTGGAAGACTTAAGTTTCTGCTCAGAAAAATTTGCATGCATTAGAGTCCACATTCATTCTTGTTCCCAGGTGCATAGATGCCACATTATTTCACATTATTTTGAAATAGAATGACTTTCTCACCTCTAGAAACGTGGAACCCGAGGATCTTCTTATTTCAACGATGGCGAACACTGGAATGCAAATGAAAGAAGAGAAAGACACAAACCATCCTAGCGCTTCAGCCCACCTCGGATATTTTATTCTTCCGTTGTCGTACACCGGTTTCTCGTAGTCAACGAATGAGAGTATCCAAACCGCCTAAGCACATAAATCAATGCAACATACTACATTACATACTGACTTTTAAGACATCTAACTAAATTGTGCTAGACATACATGTAATAAATATCAATTAAATCCCTAGGAGAATATTTCACTCGCGGAAATTAATTGGAACTAATGTTTTAATAGATAAATACAGATTTAATTAGCTGCGAAATCAATTACCAGTATTAACGCTGGAGCCACGAACCGCCAGCAGTAACAAAAATACGCAGACGGCATCTCACCAGTCATTTCATGTATATTTCGACTTAATCGCTCTACTCCATAAATCCATATTAAAGCAATCACTTCAAAAAATGCTAAGTACATTAGAGAATAGCCTGCGACGTATTGGTCCATCAATTGAAATATGAATATTCCACCCTAGAATTATTTAGAATAAAGGATTACAATTTTTGATTCTTTTGGCCGATGTCAAAGGAGTTAATAATAGAAAAAGCATTAAAAGCAAGTCTACTAACTTGCAAAACATTCGGTAAGCCAATGGCAAAGGAAGCCATGCAGATGACAAGAACTAAGATTTCATGGCACTTGAAATATTTTGCTGCGAATTTTGGAAATCCATCTCGTACTGCTGTGATCACGACTTCCACTAGAGCAAACTGTAAAATGTATAATTATTAATGAATGCACTATTAGCCAAATTATATTTCATTTGTTTTCTATTTAATTACTTCATTGTTAAGGGCTACGCAGAGAAGCATAAAAAAGAAGAGAATGGACCAGGCATGCGGTACGGGCATTTTCATCAGAGTTTGAGGATAGACGACAAAAACCAACCCCGGACCTGGAATGCAAAACACGATTATTTCCTGTTCATGCATCAATTCATGATTATTTATGCCATGTTCATATAGCTAAAATTATTTTTCTTTCAAAAATAACACAAGTTCAGTGCGTGTAGTCTTTTTCATCTGGATATTCGAGGCTGTCTGAGTGAAAATGTTTGAATGGCATGCATAAAGGGTTTTGGGAGCGACGAGGGCGTAGAGCGAAGTAATTCTCATGCTAAAGATACCTTCTCTGCTCTCCCTTATCATGAATACCAAAAAGTGAAACATCTGGCAATATTTATTCAACTAAAATCTTGAGATAAAGTTTTCGTACCACAACTTCCTTACACAATCTAATTTTCGGTCCCTATACCCCTCTGCAAGTTTTACTAAGCAAGTAGGGCAGGTATTCTGAAGATTGCATTGAAAGGGCACGGAGAGAATAAATACGCGCTCTGAATGAACAAGAAGAGGATTCGTGCCGTGTTCATGCAAAGCTTCGCAGAAGTTTATCGGGCGTGTATCTGCGTATTCTCTAATTGGCATCCCTAATAAATCTCTGCAGTGATAAGACGGACATGAGTGATGAGGGCTGAAGGGGCTTATGAGATATAATAAGCCGTGCTAATTATAATTAAGTGCAGAGATGGAACTTACCATCAGCGACCACATCATCAACAGTGGAGCCTTGTTCGTGAGCGATATTTCCGAGCATAGCAAAGACGGTGATGCCGACGAGAATGCTTGCAACAAAATTAGTCACTCCGATAGCCACCGTGTCTGTAAGAATGTTATTGGAGAAACGATTGTAGCTAGAGAAAGTCACGATTGTGCCCATCGCTACACCTATGGAGTTGAAGTTTTGAGCTGCTGCGTTTACCCACACCTAAAACGCTCATTCGAGAACAACAATGAAAAGATACGATTGATTCTAACGCTGCAATTCACATACAGCTACCAATCACAACTATTAATGCTTCCATCCATAAATCTACGTGTGAGCTTCCTCTCAAGCAAATAAATAGACAATATTAAAAATATATTCCGTATTGCAAAATATTTTCCCTTTTCTGTTTTATAGGCATATTTCTGTATTTTATAAATGCAGAAATATTGGCCAATGATTGATATATAATCCAGGAATAATGGGGTGTGTTGCAAAATAAAGTTTTGAATGTTGTGAGATTTATTTGCTTGAGAGAACGTTGCTGTTAACAAGGGACAGAAGGGAATGTGGTGTGGACAGTGTGGAGTAGAAATGCAAGGTGGGAATTTACAGACACGTTAGTGATGGAGTTATGACCACAAATTTTGGATGGGAAGTAGCTGTAGTAGATTTGTGTGTGCATTGGGGCTTTGACTAGAGTGTGTGATGGCGGTTGGGAAATAATTAGCATGAATAATTTGGTGAGCAGGAAGAGGTAATAAAAATCGTGTGAATTACGGGGAAGGAGAGAGGTGGCTGTTGGAAGGGAGCTAATAAGGGGAAAGAAGTGTACCTTGGCATCAAGGAGAAGATCCCACTGAGGACGGAAGAAGTAGCGCAGTCCGTTATCAGCACCAGGCATCGTCAAGGCAAATACCAGAAATCCAATTAGGAGAATGAAGGGGAAAGTTGCTGTGAAGTAGACAACTTTCCCGGACGACCGCACGCTTTTCCACAATGAGAAGTAGACTAGAATCCATGCAAAGAGTAAACAGAGAACTAATTCCCCGCGGAGTGAGCCCAAATCCTCCATCCCTGAACTCCTCTGTAGAACTCTGCGACTGTTTCAATAAATAATTCAATAAATTAATTAATTAACAGCAATCAGTCACTCGTCCTCTCCCTGCAGATTTAACACACTCCACTTTCACTCCACTTACCATTAGTTAATACGCCCGCAACGGCAACACTCGTAGATACAGAAACTCCGTGTCCAATGTAGAAACCAAATTATTTACATGGAAAGCAAACCTGGGGTAACTTATATTTTGAGTCGAGAGAGAAGATACTATCTCTTCAGAGATGGGCCTATCTCCTAAACGAAACGAATTTCTTTATATGCTCCCGAATGTCATAGCCGAGATGCCTCCGGTAATATCTACCTAAGTACCTTCCTACGTTAGTTTTCAAACGACACAGACAACAGGTGACACACTACTGCCCTATATCATTCCTCTCTCTCTCTCTCTCTGACAATAGTCTCATATACCCTTCCTTAGTCAAGCGAAACATTTGTAACAGAAGTCATCTTCAGACTTTCTCCAAGGTAGTCATATAAGTTGCTAGTGTTACTAAGGTCATTTTGAGAATGAGTTAATATTGCGAGAGATTTATCTGTATAGTGAGAGAGAGAGAGAGAGAGAAAGTGTAGAAAATGGAGGTGGTGAAAGTTGGAGGGATGGAGAAAGCAATTCCCTTGACATTATCAGCACATCAGTTGCATTTGCTTGTAGACAGGGAGTGCATCTGAGAGTGTCGGGCACCATTATTTCTTAAGCATTTAGCGGAAATGGAGGTAGTGACATTCATGGTGATAGGGGACTAGAGCCTTCACCTTGAGAAACCCCAAAATGAGATGGCTAGTTAGGAGAGTGAAATGTTGGAGAGAATTGGCTTACTCGTAGAACTCTTGAGTGGAACTTGTGCGGTTGACGTGTGAGTGATTGTTGCTGCGGAGCTCCACTACGGATGCAGTTGCATTAAGCGGATCCCAACATTGAGCTGAATTCCAGTCATTGTCACAGCCTTGCCATGGAAGTTCCATATTGAAGGAAGCCACCAAGTAATACAAAGTCCAGGCCATAATCACCACAGAATATGTACTCATTATGAAGGAAATTATGAGAGATGCGATCCCGGTACCTGCAAGGAGAAAGGCGGAATTAGTTCGTCCGTGCATCTACTTATGCCTAATGCATCCATTTAAGGCAAAGCACTTATTTCCGCTTCGTTTCACGAGCTACGACGCACTCAATCAGCGGCGCAAACGAAGGTAAGCGGGTGAAAGTCGGGGAAAGTCAGCTTACCTTTAAATAATGGACAAATTTTCTTGAGCGCTCCTACGGGACCTCTTCTCGTGAACTGGCCTAGAGCCAACTCCATGTACAGAAGTGGGATGCCACACACAAGGAACATTACGAAATATGGAATAAGGAATGCACCTGTAACGCAATGATGAAATTACTTACTATGACACAAATTCTCAACTCAACACAGATAAAAAATGGAAGACGTTAGCGAGGAAATGACCTCGATTCTCCTCTAAATTATGCAGCCACCGTAGGATAGCTGTTTAAACACTTTAATAACATTCCTCTTAGAGGATAAAGAGAATAGGCAAGTGTACGAGGCAGCTCTGGAGAATCAGCACACGCTAAAATCTCCCGGTTCCATCGCTACGTCCAATCCATTTCATATGTAATGCACTATTTTGAATACTGAATAATTCACGCTTGGTTTACCTCCCCCGCTTTTGTAGCAAAGATATGGAAAACGCCAAATATTTCCAAGGCCAACTGTGAAACCGATACATGCCAAAACAAACTCTGTTTTGTTCCTCCAGTGTTTCCGTCGAAAGCGATGCAGATCCAACTTGGAAGAATAGCTGGCTTCACTTTCAGTGTCCGAATCATCCGCTCCATTCGTCTCCCTTTTAATTAAAATCAACATTAGCACTGGTTCTGGTCCACTATAATAAATACTCGTTTCAATTACTTGTAGGCGACATCGGAACGAATTAAAAAAAACTCTATTATTTGAAGAATTGAAATTAACGTGTGTTCATTAGGAGGCATGTGACTTCTACTGAATGCACGGACATGTTTTCTACAGAATAAATGTATAACTGCGGATATTGTGGGTCTTAACATTATCTGTACTTATGAAAATGTCATTTCTGAGTAAGAGTCTATTGGAGATGCAGAAAGGAGTAAGGTGGAGAATAAGTAGGAAATATGAATAAGGGAAAGAATGAAAGGATAGCCACCACTAATGTAATTTTAATGTTGGCTCTAGGAATCATAACATATTTCTAATATGGCATCAAATGAAATTGAAAGCCCTCTGACTAACAATGAGAGTATTTCATTTCCTTTGAATGCCGAGTGCTTTACGTATTCGTCATTTGGACTGTAAGCCTGTACAAAAGCATTTAAGCTACTTATTTAGTCAACTCTTATTCGACTCCAACGGCTGTCTATTCTTTTCTAAAGGCATTGCTTTCACCCTGTACAAGGAAATCCTATTATTACATTTTAAGAGAAAGCAACCTTGCGGAATCATCCCACATACACTTCAACAGACACTAAAGACGTTCCTGGAATTGAATTGCTGTCTCTTTGTATGTATTGCTGATAGTAGGCTGCTATTTCATCGGCTTGGTTTGGCTTAGTCTGCCTGGCATCATCAAATGAAAACACATACACACAAATCCATAACCTAACCCACCTACCTCCACCACAGCTCCAAGTCCATAGAAAAGCCTCACCAGTCCAGCAACAAATAAACTCTGTCCTAATGATTTTCCAGGAGAAAATTACAAGGAAAAGTGACTCGTCTCCTTTTTATATCCAGACAAAAATGTATCTCATAAAAACTAAAGCTCGCTATGTATATAATAGATCCCTTCAATAGCATTCGCACGACTCGAATCCATTTGCTTCGGTCTGACTCAATTACGCGTTATCTCTATAATAACATACAATATTAAACACATGAGCTCAAAATACACCACCTGCTATCAGCCAATGCCTGTAATTTCCCAATACAACTACAATTGACAGTATAATCAGCAACAATGGAAAATTATATATTTCCTTCTACAAATAATGTATTACATAACATAATACAGAAATCCTAGAAGTGAGTCCGCAGAGAAAGTCTCGGGCCCCACCGAAACCAGCCAAAAAATACAATGGAAATGGAGGCGCTTAAGCATCAAGATTAGCGTACAATTTAGTCGGTCGTGAATAGCCGTATTCAATAACTGTCACAACAAATCAATCCTAGAGGAATTGCCTTTACTCGCTTTACTACCCACTATAGCTATAATTTCTAACGTTTATCTCCATATTTATCTTGGCACACACGTAGCTATCTTCAGAGCTACACCACACACAGCCCCTATCATCACACAGCACTGCATATCAACAGATTTTCCTATTATTACAACGAACTCTATTTATACAATTAACTGCACCCAAAGTTTAATACAGAAATAGAGCTAATAAATGTCTAGTGTACTAGATGTTTATTGGCGTTAATGTCAATGATACGCATTTTAACATTTTCCATCTTCATGGACAATATGCCACTCTGGAGAAAGCAGAAAAGAGGGGAGAAAAACAAAGAACAATGAAAACGAACAAAAGTTTTCCTCTCTAGTTTCTCTGCCTTTGTTCACAAGAATTACACGACATGCCGCCACTCGTTGAATAGCTATTTTGTGTTTACAGTCGGCAGTCGCTTTCGAACACAGACATCAAATCACGTCACCGCACCGTCCCAAGTATTGTTTATTTATATTATGGCTTCTTAATAGTATTATATGCCACACGGAGTGAGAAAGCGACGAATGCCTCAAATCTTCTACAAAATTTGAAGTCTATCAACATTTTGCTAATGCTTACACTACCTAGACCGTTAGACAAAAGAGACATCCCAAAAATATAATGCTAGGCCTCAACGGCCTCACTTTTAATTATTATTTCATGAAGTCAAATTCCGAGGTCATATTATTACAATATTACAAACATGTTTTATGTACTTAATTATATTATTAATATATTTTATTATATAATTATATTATAAAATTATATTATGAATACATTTCATGGCATGGTCACAAAAGGTCGGTCATGATTCATGATCATCCTTCTTGAAATAATGCAAGATAATTAGATCAGACTCTGTGAAATGTATAAAAGAAAATGTTAAACCACCTACCTATATAGATTTCCTATACAGTGGTGCACTTATTTGGGACGTTATGTACGTGGGCTATTTAATTATTTGGAAAATTATATTATTTTCTAGCTTTCATCCCAGAGAGACACAGTACTAAACACAAGAGTAGCTCCAGGACTCAGGAAGGACTCCAATCCAGATACAATAGAATATGGGGGAAGGTGAGATAATAGCCTTTTATGATTATAGGAGGTGAAGACAATCGAATGACACAATGACATACTTATTTGTAGTATTTTCCATATTGTACGCATGAACCTGAATGAACTACTGGATTGGATACTGAATCAATTTACTTGGTCTAAATTAATTTTTGACATATTTATTCATGCTATAGCACAGCAAAATTTTGAATCAGTGAATCAGATTCCTTAAAAATCCATGTAGCGATCTGCCAATATTTTTAATATTTTTTGCGTCTTATGGATTTAGAGATTCGATGAATCACGAAACCTCATAAAAATATTCCCATTTTTGGGGTTAAACTCAGTCCGACATGCGCAGTGATTCAATGTTTTTAAGTATTACAGAGAATGTCTTTGTAATTCTTGGAAAAATAAGAGATAAACTTAGGTACTGAACACTTACTATATACTATTATATACGATTAATACGATTATATACTGTAAGTTATGGTATATGAATAAGATTTTATGTCACTATTTCCATTTTCTTGGCATGACTGATTTTCAGTGATTTCATTATGTACGCATCGTATTATGTGGATGCTACGAAGTAATGCTATTATTTTGCCTTGGTGGATTCTACATTCTACAGCTCTTTAATATGAGAAACTGCATTTTCATTGATGCCCACATTTTATTATTGTAGTGCTATCTATATGCATGGTGTGGTAATATACACGTATGTATTATGTATGTTAAAGAGAATAAATATATCAGCAATATACGTACATATAGCCAAAGTGTAAATGAAAAAAGACATTTCTTCGAAAGATTTAATAGGAAGTATATAGCTCTTAAGACGTACGTAGCTGCCGGTAGAAAGTGAACATAACAAGAGAGCAAAAACAGAAAGTCTATCCTAATTTTGTTGGTGGACTGACATTGACAGTTCCTTTCATACAGCACTTAAAATGAGGATGAAACATTTCTGCAGTTGAGATTCAATTTGAGACGGGAGTCGGCAGTTAGAAAGGCATATACCTTACTTACATTATAATCTGTAACATAGATAGAACTATATAGAACTATAAAAGCAGCGCAGTAGATCACAGTTATATAATGCAATATGTGCCCTATCACATTGAGTATATATCAATCCTTTGTAAACCTTCTTCCGCCGACTGTGAATTATGTATGATGTTGATAGTATTTGACAGTAGATCCTGTAGTAGTGCTAAGGTCACAAAGTCACAATATGTAGCAACTGACATTTTATATGATTGTGTGATACCAATGCGTCTCCCCTTCAAAAATAAAAATAAATTCACTTTATTGTGAATTTGGGTGCACTGTCACGAAACTTGACAAGGACATAAAATAAAACAGCAAGCCATATATATTCATCATTATTTTTGTATACAGTTATATGTGAAATTAAAACTTGAAAAATGTTAGCGCACTAATCATTCCGTCCTTTTATGCTCCAGAATTTTTATCTCAGAAATTTCATACAAGGGTTAAGGTAAATTCAACATTTTATGCATAATATTATGTATCCATTCTGTTGAGTGAAAAATTCCATGCTCCATAGAGTTCTCTTTAAAATATCATGACAAGGCTTAAAATTCAATTTAGAATGTCAAGGTCCCAGTCTGAGAACAAACAAGAAGAGTGCTTACCTATTTGCATAAATATACAATGCACAGCACATTCAAACCCCAAATGAAAAAAGAACAACTAATGGTTTCAATTCAATGGGGAAGTGCAAGTGGTAGAGTGGTAGTTGGGTAAGAGTACTCTGCCTACATTAAATGCCACTCATTTTAATGAATAAAACTAGAAGATTTATTTACATAGGCCCATTTACAGCTTCTTTCAATGATGAAATCTGCTGTCTTAGAGTCAGTAAGACACTTGGAATTTGGAGTTAGCATACAGCCAACTAAACTGACTAAACTCTCCTATAGATACGAGAACAATAACAATGGTTAACATTGTTTGAAAATATTAGGTACTTAAATGTAGCGTTTACATTAAATCTATACAAGTTACATATATAATTTAAGTAGTACAGTACGGGTATACGGAAAGCCTGTATATCTGTACTTGTGTCTATATGGTTCAAATACTCATATAATGTATATCTTTGAACTAACTGTAAGTGTACAAATTGCGAAACAATATTTTATGTTCATTCAGATGTTTTAGCTTGATTAAAAAAGACCTTGTTTACTGAAATGAATGGTATCCATGTAATTACACCTTATCGTCCAATGTACCTTATTAAATAAACAGTGAAAGGTCAGAAGATCATTACAAATGAAACTTATCATTAATACTTAATACTATTATGGTGGATTAACGTCAGTGTTTCCTCAAAGCTGCAGTCTTGTGTAAAATCAAAACAAATGTACTCTCTGTTGAATGTACAATCCGTTCAGTAACCCGACAAGTTAATAACAATGTCATACTCCAAATCTGTTACTATTGCATGCGTTTAATATGACGTGGGATATAAATATACACATTTTAGATTACACGGATTACACACAACACCACCATCATCGTATAACTGTATAGACCGTGTGTCAAACAAATAATAAAATATAACAATCAGTGGGACTGGGAGCCCGGAATACATAGGTAGTCTTAAAAAAATTAACATTCAATCTGTTGCATTTCCATGTCGCTATATTCCATGATGCAATTTATGTCATGTTTTGCTTAAGTAAACATCGGTATAAGCCCTATAATTTTCGGTAATTTTTGTACGCAATACAGATCAATTGCCTGGCATAATTAAAACGTACTTATAATAAATAGCATTGAAGATGGTTTGTGTTTAGGTAAGTGAAAATCATTGAAGCAGGTTAATTCTGTACTGCAAAATAAATGGAAGTATTGGTCTCATAATACGTGACCAAAAGTTTACGAAATTAAAAAAAGAATTAATTAGCTTTTTAATTAGCATAGTTTTATCTCTGTTTTCAGAAACATGCTACAGGCTGGATAATACAAATATACTACTATATAAGACTCATATACGTCAGATATTATTGCCTAAGTATTTATATAGGTACACTGAATGATCATCCAGTGTACAGTTGAAAATGCACTAAAATAGTGAAATACTATTATATATATTTATTGCATTGTTCTTTTTAATTTTAAAAGAATAAAAATCATTACAATTGGAAAATTTCAAAATTTTTCTGGATTCTTTCTAGCATAATAACCTATCTACTTAAATCCGAATTCCGAATTGAATTGTCAAGTTCAATTAATTTATTAACCTATTTATTTCAATATTCTGGGTGTGCAAAAAATCTATCTATCTTCATAATAAATTTTTAAGGGTACCTACCTATACCTATGTATAATAATATATATTTTATATACTTATGATATAGTCGACCCTATTAGATTTATAAAATTACGGGAACAACACGAAATGTTACGAAACAAAAGTTACAACAGCCCGACTCATTCCAAATCGAATTTCGTGAGTCAACCAATAGAATTGTTCTAACTCCTGGGTATATACAGTGCGGTGCAAAAGTACAGATACACCTACATTTTTCACGATATTTGATTTCTATGAAAACTGGGGGGACTCTAAAATTTAACCCGTAATGAAGCCAACTAACTCGACTTTCTGCAAGAGAAATTGGAGATATTGTCCAGCAGTTATAGAAATAATTCAGAAAAAATGAAAAAGTAGGTGGTGCCTTTAAAATCGTATTTATTTTTGGAGGCGTATCTATACTTTTGGACCACCTATATTTTCATTAGTATTTCTACAACTGCTGGGCAATATCCCCAATTTCTCTTGCAGAAAGTCAAGATAGTTGCCTTCCTTCCTGGTTAAATTTAGAGTTCCCTCAGTTTTCATTGAAATGAAATATCGTCAAAAATGTAGGTGCATCTATACTTTTGGAGCGCACTGTACTTAGGTATGTCATGGTAGACTTTTGCTAAATGGGATGAGAAAAAAGGGAAAGGCGATAAAATCCGTAAATATGTGTATCAACCGAGAGAATGATAATGTGCATTTTGTCTATTGCCCCGAAAATTGTATGGTGGACCCTGCCTGTTATAAAAGGTTTGTTTGCGAAGTGGAAGGAAATCTATAGGGTGCCTTCAGTGGAAATTCAGTAACTCGGTAAGTAGGTATAAAGGGAAAAGGATTTTTGCGAACAGATGCACTTATTTAGAGTAGGTTGTTTGTTTATTGAATAAGTCCTAGGCAGCATATCCCATAGCGGCAGTATTTACCCAGAAGAGGTACATTTGGTATAGTGTTACAGATACGCACTAGTTAGTATTTGGTTAGAAAGGTTGAGTTGTGTAGCAAAGAGAGTGATTTCCATTTGCTTTCAGTTTTGCTCATCTGATGCCATTTCTTGCAATCAAAATGTAATTTGCCTTCACTCAAGTTTAATAGCTTTAACCGGATACAGTTAGTTTAGTGTGGCTGAGAGAGTGAGTGAATCTTATTTGCTTTTCTTCCACTCAACAGCCGTTCCTTCCTTTCCCTTTCATTTCAAATAACACGACAGGACGACAGAATGACTAAACAAACTGATTTCCCTTTTAACAGGGAACTCACACTCGGCAAATATTTATTACCACATCCTCCTATAAAAGTCCTTCCCCAATAATATAATATTCTATCAGGCGCAACGTAACATCTTGCTGTCTGTCGGTGAGAGCGGGGAACGCGTCTCAAAAAATGCCAACCTCCTAAAATCATTTCTTTATTTATTTAGTGCCTTAATTCTGACAGGCTGCCTGAACTGGAGGAAGGGTAGTTAAATCCGACTGTATCAGTCTACTAAAGTCAGTGCACGGAAAAAGGTAAATAAGCGCTAGAAGAAATGGGAAGCAAATAAAAAAGAGTTTACCTTCGGACAGCATAATTGTTGCTAATGAGAATGGAAGCGGAGCTGGGGACGCGTCGTACGTACAAATTTCGTCCGTCGGTGGAGCCAAGTCCAACGGACGTTATACTTTTGACGGTTAACTGAGCATTCGGGTCGGACAGGGCGAAGGCGTTCCAGGACGGGATGCGGTACTCTTCCTCTTCATGATTGCTGTCGAAAAGTCCGAGGGACTTGAGACTGGAGATGGTCAGTTGGTGATCCACAGCCACGATCGGTTTATTTGTGGTGATGGAGCTGGGACTTAAGAGCGTTTCATTCTCCTCGGCGTGCCCCCCACTACCCGGGCTCGCTTTATTGCCGTGGGAAATGATGATGGGAATGTATGTCCTGTCGTCCTGACTGGAGGAGATCGGGAGCCGAAGGTCTCTGGTCGTGCTAGTAGAAGAGCCCTTCGTCACGCTCGTCTCATCACTCATTCTCCCCTGACGACTTCTCAGCTCAGGTCAACTGATTCCCAACCACGACCGAAGTCTGCTCCCAATTATCCCTCTCTCCACTCTCAGACTCCTCAAAATAATCCTAAATGACCGCACGGACGTCGGCTGAGCGTAGAATCAAAGAGCCACTCTCTTCCACAGCTCCAGAAGTGGCCACTCTGGAACGGACCAACTGGGCAGCCTCCCAATTTGTGAAGAAGAAATATTTTTAATTCACACTGCCACTAATCAACACTTGCATGGCATTCACATGGTTTATTTCTTTTGGTTTTCAGTGAGCTGATCCTGCACTTTGCACTCTCTCCGTCTATTCTACTGTGAATTGTATAAATGTAGTTAGAATTGCGCGCTATGAAGACAATACTTTACACACTCAAGGCTGCAATGAACTCGGAGCCTATAGACAATAATATGATTATCTCTTTGCTCTTCTCTCTCTCTCTCTCTCTCTCTCGCTCTCTATAGATCTAGCACCATCCCGTGCCCAACAGAACTCTTGGCAGACTCACACTCTCGGCACTCATTTTCATCCCACTAAATATTTACTTTTACACATACTCACGATAACTGGTGGTGGTGAGGTGACTAGGTACGTAGAGATTAGTAGAGATATTAGACTTGTTGAAGCTCCTATCCACAGTACAGTACAGTGCTCTACATATATATCACCGCGTAGCCTCTCCACCTATTCCTATTCCTATCACATTTTACATTCTGCATTCCCTTCCTCACTCGCACACTCAATGTAATAGCTCCATTATAAATTTTACAAGCATTACCCACATTACATCACACATTACACATACAGATAAATGGATAAAAATACTTTGCTAAGGAGCTAGCTGGCTCAAGAAATTAACAAGGCACATCGGCTATCCCGTCCTTTCATTCATATATTTACTCTTGTTGTTAATAGAGTCAGACGTAGTAAGATGATATCATCGGCAAATTGACGGCTCCCTGTTTTTATTACTTCGCTTGTAATGCATCACGTCATGTAACTTATCAAATGAAGAATATAAACTTTCTGAGCATACAGAATGCTTTTTAATGGCCTAATACCCTTTCTCGTAAAATAGAGTAATGTCTTTGCAGAACACTGAGGACTTTATTCTATTGTGCTCTAAGTGTTCTCAACTACATGCGTATTTATGTTTTTACAGCCAACGTAACATTTTAAACAGAAATACCACATCTCTCTCTCTCTCTCTAGCCAATCTCATGCACTATTTAGTAGAAGAGTTATATACTATTATAACTATACTTTTTTAGTGTATATGTGTATCATGATATCCAATCCAACTAATAAAGACATCTCCTCCCCTAGTGCACTACATTTTTCAATTTCTTCGTCCTGGCGAAGTGCAAGTGGATTTTTTGAGCGAGGAGTATGAGTCGTTGATGTGATCTAAGTGCAAAGTCGTAAATGTATTAAGTTCTTTACTGGCCAGTCAAGTGACTGTAAAATAAAAAATTCTCAAAGCTGCAGGTAGTTTTGCAGCGTTGGTGTAGCCACGACGGTTGCTTTTGTTGTGCTAAGTGTGCTGCGCAATGGACGATGGAGTACTTAGTTTATGCGATTAACTTTTAGGTAGAGCACAGTTAGAGTTAGAGTTCCTACTTGTGGAAGAAGAAAGGAATCTTGTTCTGTTTGTAGAAGAAGTATTTATATTTGTATTAGAGAAAGTCAAAAAGATTTCTCAGTGTTTTCCTTTGATTCCCTCTTCCCTTGGTAGCTTTGTTTCTCTCTCCTCCTCATGCTTTCTCTTTGATTTGGCTTTCTCAGCTCGGATCTGTTGGTTTTAGTCGTTAGACGACTGGAGTCTTGCTGGACAAGAGAAAAGAGCAGGGCAAAGGGTTAGCTTTGATTTGACTTGGATTTCTCTGGCCTTGTATTTTATGACTTGCTTTCCTAAGTAAGTAATAAATACACTCTTCTTTCACTTCCCACAGCCACTAATAAACTAAACACTCACTTTGAAAGGAAACACTAAAATGCACAAGAGACAACAACTCTCATCTCAAGATGGCAAATAATTCTCTGCAAAATGAAAGTAAAGTCACCCATAAAGTAAACTCAAGCAACATAAAAAAGAAAGAGACGAAAGAAGGTCACTAACAAAAAGAAATTAAATAAACTAGAGCAGTCTTTCTTGTCCCTAGTTGGACTGTTGGACTGATATTTGCACACTTGCACTGTTCTTCCTTCTCCTCACTTCATGAGGTCCGTGTGGTCGATACAATGATAGAATATTTAGCTATGCCTTACATGCATATAAACCTTAATGCATATTAAGTTGGATATGTTTAGTCAACCAGGAGAAACAAACCTGTCACTCTGTCTTCTTGCTCTGATTAGTTAATACTACTAATCCGCCTAACTTTCATAATAAGTAGACTCAATTCCCTGTTCTCCCTCACACACTCTTTCTTCTTCTCTTCACCACCACAGACACAGTGTAATAATAATATGATTAGATATAGGTAGGTACCTGCTTTTGCTCTAGTAGTAATCACATCAAGCTATGATTAATTTTTTTTCACTTATTATAGATGAAAATGAACTGCGTTTTCGTGTAGCCCACCCGTCATGCTCTCAAATCAACGAGACAATTTATTAGTTGTGTTTGTCTAACCACAATGTGAGTTGTGTGTGGATGTTTACTACTTAACTAAATGTGTATGCAAATATTATGATGCTAAAAAGAAATATAATTACAAAAACTAGTGAACACAATTGCGGGGAATAGAAGGTCCTGATGGAACGGAACAGAAATAAATGGTTCATCAGACAGAGCTACTATCTAGCAACGCCTGGTCCTTTCCTTTCGGATTATTCCTCTGCCTATGCCTATGCCTGATTTGAATTGACTAATGTAATGTAATGCAGGTAATGTAGGGCGAAACGAGAACGAGACTACACTGTGGAAATAAAAGACAGTCAAGTCAGGTAAGAAAAGGACAATCAATTCAATGAGTCAATAATATTAGAGATACATTCTGTCAAGTTAAGCAATACGCATGCAACCTCAATAACCACATTCATGAACTTGGCGAAATGGCGAATACTTACCATAGCTCTACCTGCTTTATCCGAATATCAGCTCCTCACCACCGAAAAAGTAGGCAAGCATGTACGCTTTCACGTGTAGATATTATATTAACATAGGCCCCCCCACACACACATTCTATAGAAACTTGGAGCCTCTCCTCGATCCTATACTTTAGCACTAAGTAGTATAATGTGTGTTATTAGCTATGGATAGCTCTATTAGGCTTCTATCTACTCCTTCTACTTACTCACCGTCCACCGTTTATAGCCAATTTCAATGGAAATGCTAACAGTAGCAATAAGAATACAGAGTCACTCACTACCTGCCCTACTACACGAACTACTAAACCTGAATCCTTAACCGAACGCAAATGAAAACTAAAAAAAGTGCGAAGTGAAGGTTTGTAGGGGAGTTGGATTTGGAATATTTGGATGTAGGTAATGTAATGTGATGTGACTGAGAATTAAGTCGACGAGTTCAATTAAGGGCGGCTTAACACCTTTCTTCACTTCCCCTATTGGTTACATAATATTTGCCATATCCAACTATTTTCATTTCTCTACAAAAATTAAATTTTCGTATGAAATATTCGTCGCCTTCTATATTGTGCCATGATTAGTAAGGACATTTTTTTATATTTATGGTTTAATAATTCAGTATAGCAATGTTTTGTACAATTACATTAATTTATTTATCTATGTAATATTATATTTATTTTATCTAAACGGGTTTTATGTAACATTTGTTTTTCGGAACTTGATACAGATATTTGTAAAATCAATTTCCAAAGAGCTTTTTTCCCGACAATGATAGCCCAAATGGATTTGAAAATGTTGCACAGTGTGCAAGGCCCCCTTAATGGTTGATGAAAGCAATTCTTTTCACTTTGCTATTGCTAACGTGTTTCGTATGTAAGCTAACGATAAAATTACATAGTACATATAAAACAGGGCAGCTTACATTTACATTCCTAAGTTTGGTTAATATCACTTACGATACGATATCAATGCATTGAATGCAATGCATCGCATTGTCTCCGTTTATTCTGTAAAGTCTTACTGAATATCATTATTAACAGTAGCTTTTGTATCCAGCTGTAACTGTGTGCTTAGTGCTTACACACGCACACACATGGCTGTAAATGGTTTATATAGGACTATTTGCATATTTCACATGGTTAATAATCTATATGTATGGACAGGTACTTAAGCATAGGAGCTCTATGGTTCTACAGTATGTCCAAATTTTTATACTTTCTTTAGCTGAGGATATTATTATACTTATTATATCTTTCTACATTAAAGGGGCTAAATGAATTTTGTGATCCACAATGTGAGGTTTATTACAAAGAGACGTAGGCATAATCCTTTTTGGAGTGAAAAGCTGTGTACGGGTTTGGTTTGAAAAGGTAAGAATTAATGATGATTAAGACATACTGTAGGTATTAAGTATATAAAGACGTGGGTTTAGTTGGAGTTTTCAAATTTCTCAACTACTTTACATTATATTGCCCATAATAAATAATCATGCATAAGGTTTGCATGTGAAGCACGTAGCTCTCTTTTTTGGACGTACTGAGACAGATAGGCTGTCTTAAAGAACTAATCCATAGCTAGGTATAGTTGGTGGATAGATGAGCATTAGCAATGCACATGGTAAAGCATTTATTATTATGTAACTATGTCAGTATACTTGACTTGGATGGAATGATTGTGTGTGTGACTGTGCGATGTGATGTGAGTCAGTCAGTAGTCCCGTCATGTCAGCCTGCTTGACTTTACGTGATATTTTTATAATTTGTATTTCCCTTGTCAACTGACTGGGTTGCGTATGATATGATGTCTTTCCGTCGTGTGTGTGCACGAGGATTTTCGGGAATACGTGGATTAGTGTCTGTCTGCTTTAGAATCCGCAGTCATACTCCTCCTCCTCCTCCTGCATTCTCCTCAGTTAACCGCGGAATTTATTTTCCCTCTCCTTTCCTCTCCTGGAGCTGCCCAAAAGAAGTAGTAAAACTTTTTATTGTTTTCTTTATGGCAATGAAATAGTTTCCCATTTGTTTTCCTTTCTCTCCACTTTATATCCACATCAATTTGACTTATTTTTATCACATCACAATCCACAAAACAACAATACCTACGCGAAATGCATACCTTCGAAATCTTCGAGTAGGTACACACGCACGTCTCCTCTCAAGACCATTTATTTTATCTTCTGAATACAGAAACGCCAGTTTTTTGGCGTATAAAAATGAATTTTAACAATTTGTTAAGGCATGGTTAAAGTCTAAGGTGAAAATTAATGTGACATGTATATTAATGTGTGTTTCATGCTCTATATAGTGTATATTATTATCTTCATTCTTAATAAGTAAGTAAGAAAGCGGACATTTTTATGTAATAACTTTTTAATTGTACGACTACAACAATTGTAGATTGATTTTGTTATGCTAAAGAATTACATAAAATATAATTTAATGCAAGGAAAAGGATGTAAATTGTTGAGAAGATTCAATTTCACTCAGACTGAGTTTCCAAGGAACATCTTTCCAAAACTTACTTTGGAGCCTTTGGAGGCATTATTCTGAAAAGCGTATGAAATGAAATATGCTTATCAATGGGTTGTTCTAACAAATTCTAAGGAATTAATTTATTTCAGGTGGAAAATGAATATAGATACTTGGTATTATAACTTGATGTAATTTAGCTTCTATTCATGAGCGACATTTGAAAAGGCAGCTATTGGAACTTGGAAGTCGTGGAGATATTGCTGTCTTTGCTGTCTGGTTATTTTTCATCAACTTCCATGAATGTTTATTGTAAACATCAAAGGAAATAACCCTCCACAAAGGGAACTTTATTTTACTAATGCATAAAAACAGAGTTTAGTGTTCAAAGTCTAACTTGTTGTTTTGTATTGTGTTTGATTGGAGCTAGTTTTATCCTAAAGGCATTCTCGTTTTCACATAATAACAGTATTATCGGTTGTGTCATATAGAAGGACCTTCATGGTTGGTGATCGTCATTCTTTCATCCGCAGTAAAGTTTCCTTTACAAAATTACTGGCATAAATTGTATAACTTCCGTACAATAGCGTGCTGACTCTGATTGTGACTCTTTGAGTCGTTAATTTACTTTTATCGCAGTCTGCCTGTGTTTTGTTCTGTTAGATGTTGACTCTAAATATTCGCAAGCGTACATAGGAACTGAATTTGAGCTTGCAGTAAAGTTAAGAACTTCAGACTGCCAATACTACGTTATTTTTACTTGTAATTTATGGAGTTTATATAATATTTACTCCATTTTCCACTGTCTGGTTAGGCGTGTCTTGCTTTTATCAGGAATTTATTGCGTATAAACTAACCCACTGCGGAACAGATCAGTGCATTGTATACTTATGTGTCTAGTTTCCAATTACCATTTAGTAATGATTTATACAGGAATGATCGAGAAATGCAAAACAAAAAAACGAACGGTAAGCCGCAACAGTACAGCTCGCCTAGTAAGGATACCCTGAGCATATTTTGGTTAGAAACACTAAAAGATTACAATATTATTACATACTGAGTACTTTAATGTACATCATTGAACAGTTATCGGAAGCAGTACGCAGTGAATTACACTAGAAACAAACGTATTTAATGTACAACTACGATGGTGACAATATGCAAGGTTTTATACCACAATAACGTGGTATAAAAGTAAATGTTCTATACTACGAAAATATTGAATGCATAGTGGAAGCAGTGTGCAATGATGTATGTAACTCTATCTATGTAACTGATTTTACTATAAGATAAGAGGTGTAATATAAGATAGGAGTAGTATAACTGTTTTGATATTGATACTATATCCTAACAATTTATTAGAAACACAATAGCAATTTTTTTGTGTATATTTTAGTATGGGACTATTAAAATCAACAATAAGTGAGCGCGTGATATCTCGGTAACCCGTTGTCCAATTTCAACTATTTTTAATATGCGTTCGAGAGTTTGATGTATACGGGCGGACGGAATGTGTGATTCCATAAGCTCTACATTGGGCGAGTTAAAACAGGAAGTGCCTTTATGTTCACACAAATGTTAAAATTGTGTTACTTTTTTGCATCGGCCAGATTGTATTTTGCGTTCCTATGTAAATTTTTTTTGTTCATTAATGTCATGTCAGGATAGATAAAACAACAGCTCACGCAGTTTGTAAAATGGCATTATGCCATTTGCAATAATACCATTAGCTGGGATTTAATGAGAATTTGGTCTAACGACTAGTGAATGAGGAATTTCAAAAGTAACACCGTAAAATTTAACTTGTCAATTTGTGTTTTGATTACTTCCAAAAATTCTTGTCCGAATAGTAAGAAAAAAAAGAACACATGGATATTTCTAAAATTAACAAATTATTTGTTACGTACATAAGTACGTAGATAGGTATAGATATCTCACTCTATTATCTTTCTGGTTACACCAAAAAATCACAATATCTTCATATTTATTTTATTGCGAAAGGAAAAATGGATTCTTTCAGAATTCAGTGTATTGAAGTAGTTATAGGTTGAGTGAGAGTATTGCGAGTTTATGCATGAGTACTTTCGGTATAGCAAAATCTTTTTATATAATATTTTTCATATAAACTACCTATATATAAGTAAGTATGCAATTTCAAGGGTAGCGATGTTTTAGAATTCGGTGTCAAAGACATGCTTTCCACAAAATTGGGAAATAGGTAGTTAGTTTCTTTTCAAAATTATAGCATCCAAGCCAAACGAAGTACCCAGTCAGACCTTTGATTCAAGATTTGTAGACAGTAACTTTGTGAACATTTTGGGCATTTTAAATTTTCAATGGGATTGGGATGACTTGTTTAATATCCTTGTCGATTTGAGAAAAGGTGACTTTTACATGCAAATGTCAATAATGCATTTATTGAGAGATCTCTTGCGGGGCGTCCTTAAGGCTGGCTAGCCTGTCTGGAATGAGATTTTCGGAAATAATCCTTGGCTGTGTGGGTTGTAAACAAACACTTTTCGAACCTTGGCTTTCCCGCTCTGAGATTGCCCTGTAAAAGAGTA